>CM057809.1:111365386-111405386 GCA_030067965.1 Latrodectus elegans
GAATTATTAATATTAAATAATGATACGCTATAAAAAAATAATAATCTTATTAATATGAAGTTCAATAAAATTTCAAATATAAATTTTGTTTCCTATTTTCATGGGAATCATGGGAAAAGAAAGTGTAGGAATCATAAGAAATGCTTTTAATAATAATAATAAAAAAAATGAACTGGCTTAGGCAATTAACAAATAATCTTTATTAGTGATATTTTTTTAATTTTTAAACAGTTCGGTTTATCTTTATTAAAATAATTAATCTTCTTACTTTTATACATGTCTCTTCCTGCATCCACTACGAATGCTATACTGATAAATAAAGAGAATATTTCTTCCGTTGACCTGGAAATAATAAAAGAAATTTAATTTCTGAAAAACAATTTTCGTACTAATTACAATATAATTTGTAACTCATTACAATTTTCGTTCTTCGTACAGTTCAATTTAAGCATTTTTACCCTTTTTTACACTTTTCTAATCAAATAAGGGTTTTTTAAAACAGAAAACAGAAGAAAATTTACCGCAAAAAATAATAATTTTCGAGAATGATTGTGCAAATTCGATTATCAGAATTTATAATTTAATAGTAGATTTCGAGATTCAATCCTCGTGCTGGCTTGGGTCAACTCAGCCTTTTATTACTTCAGGGGGTCGATAAAACCGAGTATCAACTAAACATCATACCAGAAAACTAAGCCCTGGTAATTTCACCTACATATCATATATACATACATATCATATGACCACCTAACACGGACAAATGTCTCGCAGCCTAGGGCCTTCGGTCAAAAAATGCATTGGGCACTGTAGGTATTGGTCTTGCCACTGAGATTAGTTTAGTTTATAATTTAAAGGTATTCTTCCATTGTATCTGAACGCTATTATAACTTGATATTTTTTACACAGTAGGATATTTAAGGAACTTAGGATATTTAAGTAATATAAGGCTTATTGTGTGTGTTGTTTATATACGTCTAAGAAAAGGGAAGGAATATTTATTTTTTTCCAAATAGAAAGCTATTGAAAAAAAAATATAAGAAAATTGATCTGTAGATTTTACAATCTGTTAATATTAATCGATAACATTATACTTTAAAGAGATAAATAATTGTTTTTAAAATGATTATTTGAATTAATTTAAAAAAAATTATTTAATATATTATTGTTAATTTTATTTAAAAAGAAAATTTTCTCCTTCAATTATAGTTTTTACAAATGAACGATATATCATATCATTTGTAAAAACTATAATTGAAGGAGAAAAATTGTTATTTTTAAATTTCGTTAATAATAATATCGTTATTAACGAAAAATTATTATTTTTAAGTTAGAAGAGGAAATTATTATTTTTAAATTTCATTAATTATAATGCATAAATATACATTATAATGTATAAATATACATATAATGTATAAATATACATTATAATTAACTAAATTTAAAAATAATAATTTTCTCCTTAAATTATATAAAATTTTGTTAAGTTATTATAAGACGAATATTGTAATTATTTCAAAAGTATTTCGTTGTAAGGTTACAAATGCTTGGTTGAACGCTAAATGAACGAAAAAACAAAAAACAATTTGAAATTTCCAATCATGCAAATTATATATATATATATATATATATATATATATATATATATATATATATATATATATATATATATATATATATATATATATATATATATATATATATATATATATATATATATATATATATATATATATATATATATATATATATATATATATATATATATATATATGTGTGTGTGTGTGTGTGTGTGTGTGTGAAAGCAGCTCTGAAATTGCAATCAATTCTTAGAATAATCGAACAGGGAAAAATAAATTTCATTTGCGAAAATGAAAATTAAGACTGATTTCAAGTTTTTCTTTCAAATAATTCAGTAAAACATGAAAATTAAAACTTGGTCAGCATCTAGATTTATGAAAAGTAAAAGTAATTGCAAATATCCTAAAATGGATGTAACCAATGATAGATTTTCTGTGCTATCGTTTTCATAGGTTTAGCAAGATTATATCTCATCCAAATCATTAGTATTTATATTGCTATGCATATTTTGTAACAAATATTTTAATTAATTGATAAATGGTGAACTTTTACTATTTTACTGAATATTTTGGGAAGTATTTTGTTTAATTAGTAAAACATTATATTTTTTATATTAAGTGGTGTTAGTTGTATTAATTTAAACTTATAACCAACCATATCTTTACATTTACAGTATAGGCATTTTCATATGTCTATAAATAAAATTTTTCCATTGTAATTAAAGCTTACCATAACAAGCAAAATATTCATTTAGAATAGTAATTTTCATTAAAAGAAAAAAATGCATTTTAACATTCTAAATAAAAAAAGAGCTTTTGAAGTCAATGTAAGAGAGAAAGAGAGAGAATCTATTTTTCATACAAGTTTAATAGATCTTTTCCAATGACATGTCTAATTTAATAGTGTATCATATTAAGCATCAGCATTTTTATATCATATCAAAAAATTTCATGGTAATTTTAAATATTTTTTATTGAAATTTTATAAATCATTAATAAAAATATTTACAATATTTGAGAATCATATTTTTTTCAGACATACAAGAAACTAATTTAATTACAACTGCGTTGTAAAAATTTTTAATAATTAAGAGACAATTCATAACCAAAATTAATGTAAATCATAAGTAGAAGTAATGAAACAATTCAATGTAATAAATTAGAAATGTATTATTTATCAATAAAAAATATTTGAATGACTTTATTTAATGAAATAAATTTTTGGTTTGGAAGAAGGTCTTGTCATCTCCTTCACTGATAAATTGGATTGTATATATTTCTTTATTTTTGATAAGAATTTTAATTTTTTTATATATTATTTTCATTTTGAAAAATTGGCATTGTGTGTGAAAAGCATGCTTCACATTTCTTGGTTAAAACAACAAGAAGAAAAATAATAGTTCCTAACCTTTCTTAACACATAAAAATCCTCACATCTAAAGAATCCTAACATTTAAAAACGACAAAAATTATTTTTATATGTTTAATTGAAAAGATCTTTGAGTGAGTCATTAAAATATAATTAAATTTTAAGTATCTTATTTTGATCACTGCGCACCAGATAATCTTTTACCTAATTTGAACACGGATTGTACTCTCATTACAAAAAGCATCCATGTCTGAATTGGTAGGTATACATTCATATGTACATACAGGTATAGTGATTTATTCTTTGCTCAGTTATTTTGTGGAATTTACGGATGATACTTAAAACATTAGGTTTGATGCTTAGATTTACTTAAGAACAACGACATTTTTAGAAAACTGAGAGCGAAAAATAACTATATAATGCTGTTATTTCTTAACCAATAAAATTGTAATTTATTAGAAAATTTAGAGAAATATGAGGAATATACTTCCCTCTACAGTTTTACTTGTTTAAATATGTTTTTCAATACAATATTTTCACGGAATTAATTTTGCTTTTGATGAAAGTGTTGTTTCCGAAAAATAATATTTTCAGAAGAAGTCAAACGAAAAAAATTAATGAAATTTTTTCCACAGTCATTGAAATTAAAATGAAAAATTAAATTAAGAGAAAAATGAGGGATTGTCCTTTCTATTCTTATAAAACATATTTGTTCAATTGTTTAACATGTTTGAGAATATTTTTCAGGACATTATTTTAAAAATATTAATAAAAATAATTTTTTAAATGAAAGTTATAAGTATTAACAAAATTCTAATTCAGAACGTGATTAAAATTAGAAAGAAATAATTGTGTCTAATTAAACTCATTTAGACTAATATTTTTTAATACTAATTTCGTTCTCATTTTAGTCAAAAGAGGGCAGCACATGGTACATCCAAAGCTCTTAGGATACTACGAAAAGTTCTGTATTTTTTTTCAGGAATATCAATGAATATATATTTCACTGATACACTGATTTTTATGCAGTAAAATATTCAAAACGTAACTGTCAATTTTATCTGGAAGTGAAAATTGCCTAATGGATTAAAAGAAGAAATAAAAAAAATAGGAATTTTAAATATATAAAAGTATAATGATATCACCATAAGTATGAATGCTTCTGTTTTATATAAACTGAATAAAATATAAAAGTCTTCATTATTAAATATTAGTGCTAAATTAATTGTCAATATGAACTTAAGCTTATAAAATTACTGGAAAGTGAAATTTAATTTATTTAAAAACCATTTTATATATGCTTGTAATTAATATCTTTTGGTAAAACATATTTGTGCTTTAAAAAAAAATGGTTTAGATGGAATTTGCTAAAATAAATTTTAATTTCATAGTTGAATCTGCAGTTTTTCAATATTAACGATAAAAAAGTTAAATTTTGGTAAAGGTTGAAAACTAAATTATTGTTTAAGATATCTTTAATAAAGATAAAACTGAATTTATAAATATAATTGAAATATAGAAAACTTTCTAATTGTTTTAAATTTAACATTAAAAATTATGCTATAAATAATACAATGATGTGATTGTACACATGCTAACTAACTTGTGCAGAATATTTATTTAAATGTTCTCTATAAATTTCAATCCAATTAGCATAAATTACTTAGCAAATATATAGCTCTTATAATATTTTTTATTTTATCTACATAAATGCTGCAAAAACTAGCAAAGAATTACTTTTGTTTGCTGGGTTAGATTATCCCCAGTCGTATAAAAAACAGGGTTATTATTGCAATAATATGTAACAAGAATATAAATTTAATTGGTCCTGTGTGTACTATTTATCTAATACAGTACTTTTAAATCATATAAAGTTATTTTCTAAAATTAATAAAAAAATGGAAAAAATAAATTATTTTAGTAGAAAAACAAATACGATTAATCTCTCCAAATGAATCAAGAGACAATCGTATAATGGAACTATCTAGTATAAATTCTTAATAATTATTACCATTTGCAAAAATTATTTTTCCTTATTTAAATAAATTTAAATAAAAAACATATAATTTCACTTTAGTGGTAGGGCATTAAAGTAACTGTGTAAAAAAGTGAAATAGAACTTTTTTTACCTGAGTTTCAAATTACTTGTGTTAAGTCTTACATTCTAATCTATGCTTTTTAGAGTCATCTATAGAAAGAAAACAATAATCTACACTGAATAAAGTTTATTTACTTACCAACAGTTAATATCTTCTTATTAACAAATGTTTTCTAATATATTCAGTTAAAATTTGACTAAAAATCTTACCCTTTGCGTTTTTGTCTTCATAGGTTTCATATTTTGTCAATAGGTGACTTCTGATTTCCTTTTTCTTTTTTTTTGTTTAATTTTCTTGTTTTTTATCGTTTAAAATGTAATTATAATAATCTCTTCTAATAGTACAAGCTTAAAAATTTATAAAGTAACTTACCTTTTTAGAAAGATTTCATAAGATTTACTGCATTTGAAAGGAATATAAAATTGTATGAAAAAAGCATATAAATATAAATTATATACTTATATTATTAAACATTTGCCACCTATTATTAAATATTTGTCAAAATGTCATATTTACTGCCATAATAATTCACTACTTTATACCATTTTAACTATCAAAATAATCAGCTTTTTCTGACTACAATTAATTCAATCTTTGGCTTCATTTTAGCAACTAACATACTGAATATATTTTTAGATAATTTTCTGTTTAAATTCTCCTTATTTAGCATATGATTTTTTTAATAAAAGTATCATATTTTCCATTTTGATAATTTTTCCATGTACAGTATGAAACAGAAAATCTATGTCTCCAAAATTTTGTAATTTCAAAAACAATTTCTTAAATGAATTTATCAATGTCCTATAAATACTTTATTTAAATTTCAGAGAATGAACAATAAAAAATTTTTTAAATTATCCAAAAATAAAATAGTATGGTATTGATACGAAGTTTTTTATAATTTGCAATAAGTAAAAATCTTTGCTTGTTTAATAAAACTTAGAAGTTAGTAAAGGAAGCTAAGAATATATATAAATATAATTTATAAAAATGTATAAAAATATCATAGACAGCTAATAATTATAGTGATATTTTAATTATCATAATGAATCCATAAAAATTTTACACGTATGTATCCTTTTATTTCTCAGTAACTGTAATTTGAGCAGTGAACATTTTAATACTATTTTTGTTCGTTGTAAATAAAAAGAATAGTTATTTTGCAAATAAATTTCCTCAACGTTTGAAATGATCTTCTCAGTTAAAATAGTTGCAGCTAATACAAACTATAAGCATTTTAAATCTAAACTTTAAAGGTTTTTTACTATCATAAAATATTTTCTGCTGTTACTTTGAATGCCTTTTAGTTGTTTTTTCTCGAAACTGTTGTAGGAAAAAGAAAATTGCTCTGTTACGTCATTTAATTCTTTCACTAATGAAATTCACTCATTCCGTTATCAAGAATTTATCATTCATACTTTTGGTTTCTAAAGAGTTATCATTATTATTGTTAACTTATTATCCTTATTATTATTATTAAATAATAGATTTTATGAAATAAGAGTATTAACTATTTGATATATATATATAATATATATATATATATATATATATATATATATATATATATATATATATATATATATATATATATATATATATATATATTTTCATTTTTCATTTCAATACGTATTCTTTAATGAAAGTAATTTTGGATATATGTTTCAAGTATCGTATTAAGAACACATAAAAAAAATTAATATCAATTGTAATAGTTAAATTATGTTTCTACTGTATATTTTTCTTGGTACTTTTTGAAGTTTTTACAGATTGAAATATTTGTCTAATGTTTATTATTTCTATGACTCATACAATTTATTTTTAACTTATAAGTAATACATATAAAAATATTTTTTATCCATTTTTGATAAGTCTTTTGATAAAATATTGAAAAATTAAATTCAGAGCTCTAATCTTTTAGAATAATAGTTATTTGAAAATTGATCAATTTTAAATATTTAATTTTAATTAAATTAAATGACAAAAAGAAGTAATGCATTAGAAAGAAAAACACATTAAATTTTAAGCTATTACATCTTTTTTTAATATGCGAGATAAATCAATCTGAATATGCAATATAAAGTAGGAAAAGTTCAGCAAAATTTGTTATTGTGAAAAGTGTCGAAGGTGATACAATAACTAGTAAAGGATTTTCATAAATGTCAAAAAAAAAAAAACTTATGAAGTAATATCTCCATGTTTTTTATCATTTATTTATTTATTGTAATAAAATAAATTTTGCTTCATCTGACATAGATTCAAAAATGTTTTCTTTTAAAATAATAGTAAAATTATGTCATATAGGAATTTACTTTATCCATTTTGATACTGGTTGATACAATTTTGATCGCTGATGAAAAGCAGAAACAAATTCTGAAAATTTTGTAGTTTAAAAAAAAAAAAAAAGAATTTTTTTTACGAAATTTATCTTAAAAATATAATATAAATATATATATATATATATATATATATATATATATATATATATATATATATATATATATTCTTGTGATTATCATATTTGGCTACAAAATTTGAAACCAGGAAAAGTCATTTCCTTAGTGTAATTTAAATTGATAAAAACTTAAGAACAAAATAACAAACAGATTTTGAACTAGATTATGAAAATTTGGCTCAGAAATGCACAATGAAAATAATAATACATATAAGAAAATATTTATATCGCATGTTCAAATTCACTTTATTGGATATAAAAGGAAACAATTATCCATAAAAAGGAGTCCAAGAAAAATCATTCCTTGCTATTAATTAAAATTTTTTTTCAAAATTTCATTTTTTAAAATTTTGATTTAGTAAACAAAAATCGATTAAAGATTGAAAAGAAATTGAAAAAGTTACGAATTGAAACAAAGCCTTAGACAAGACGACCAAAAGAAACGCGTAAAATAATATACTATCTAAGATTATCTTTTCGGTTTATAGTCTAGAAGAGAAGAACTGGCTCCTTTAAAAGGATGGCAAACTTAATGTAATGATACTTCCCCAGTTTATATGAGTTGAACTTTTTAATAATAAAGATTCGGTATTTTAAATTGTGAGGAAAATCTATTTACATTTAAGACATTTGACATGAAAGTCTGTGGGAATCAGTTGATAATATGTGAAGCTATATTAAATTGGAGTAAATTCCTCATTCTCTGTTACAGTGTCTTTAAAAATATATCAAAATTTTTTAATGGAATAATACTAGCTTACTCTTTCAATGCAATTTAACAAAAAATGCTCAACCGGAACTGAAGAAAGATTGATTTTGTCTCAACAAATGAAGGTAAGTAAAATCATTTCTTTCATTCATATTCATTCCATGAAATTTTTTAAAATTTTTTATACCTGTTTTGATATTATTTTATAGGACATTTTTCACAAAACAGATATGAAAAATTAAAAACTTGCATGGAATTATATTTCCTTAAATATTACATTAAAACCAAAGTGTTATCTTAAGGATTTTTCTAAAACTATTTGGATTAAAATTGTAAATATTTCCTACAGTGGAGTGAGATTATTAGTATTGGATTGCAATGGATTTAAAATACGATACTTAATTTTACTAATAAATAATTCTAAAACTTTATATCAAAATTGTAATTCTTGCAAACTACAATTTTATTGAGTCTTATAAATTAATTCACTGTTTTCCAGGACTAACTGTGGCCTAGTGGTAACTGCAGTCTAGAGGACCTTATACTCTAATGAGCATTGTAAGAGAGTTCTCTTCAGATTCTCACGGTTCCGAGTTCGTCTCCTAACACGTTTTTGAACAACTGAAGATGGCCGCAGTATTTCTGACATTAGCACGCACATTTGTTAGGGTGGGTGCTTGGGAATCTTTCGGATATCCACCTTTGCGATACGTAAATACACGACCCATTATCTTTTCCCTTTATAAAGCAATTTATCAGAGGGTATTAAAATGCCTTACAATGACTTTAGCCTGTTAGGATGTTCACTACGCAATGTCTAAGTGTTATCCTATAAGATATTATTTATAAGTTTTTTATTTCTAAAGCTAAAATAAATATCGTTTCCCTTACTGAACTGTATTTACGTTTTAATAATAATTGTCAATATAGCAAATGACGCATAATACTTTCCTTATACTCTCTGATGCTTTTCTTGAATGTTTCATTGAACTTATTTATTATTCATTGGTTTATTTTATCACCAATTTAAAGTCATATTTTGTAATATAAGTATTTCTAAAATTTTTTTAAAATTTAAAACAGTAAGAAAACAGATTTTGCAAATATTTGAAATGAAATTAAAATTGGAATGATATAAAATGATGAACATCTTGAATAGAATAACAAAAGAACTGTTACAAAAAACTTCGCATACAGAAATTGAAAAAAAATGATAACTAATATCTGGAATAAGATTCAAGTACATATATTTTATATTAAAAAATAAGGCAAATTAATGTAAGCCACAAATGTCTATATATAATAAAGTGTAAAATTGATATTATGAAAAGTGTATTTTTTATGAAAGTAAAAGTCAATGTTTTCTAACAAATGAGAATCTGCATTTCAGTGATGTATTAGAGTATGATTACTTAAACATACGAATTTAATTCTTGGATAAAATAAAATTCAAGTTTTTCTAATGAAAATTATATGAAAAATGAGCTTAGAAAATATATACAATCATTTGAAATGTGATCTATTGCTAAATATAAATGAGCTTGTTTTACACTTTATTTAAATTTTAGAGGAATATTTTTTACTTATTTTTCTTTTGTTAAAAATGTTATAAATGCATTAAAATGTTTCAGTGATTGATTTACAATAAATATTTTGTGTTGCGTTTTAATAATTTTGTGATTAATTTTCTCTATCTCATCTAATACTCTGATGAAATATTATATGAAAATGACAAAATAAAAAATTTTATTTCTACAAAATTGTTAAAGAGTACATTACTTAATTAAAACATTTAAATAAAACATTAGGGAATGTTTTTTTTTTACTAAATAGTTTTCCATACTTACAGAATATGATCGCAGGGAAGGATCTCCGCAATCAAAAATGGATTGCTTCAAGGATATCAAATTAATTGTTTTTAAGAGCCAAGGATAAAAAATTTAAAATTTTACTAAAATAAAAAAAATTATGAACTACTAAAATTTTTTAAATAAAAAGTGGAAAAATTTAGACTCCAAAAACAAGAAAAAAATTAAAATTACTTTCAAATTATTTCTATGGAATACTACTAGGGAGATATAAAAGGATATATGACGAGCCTCTTATTGAATTTTCTTTTCTTTTAAGAAGAATTGCTTGCATTCTAAAGGAAATAAACGTTTATAATTTACAAATGAATTAAAGGAATTTATATGATGCTTAAAAGCTTAGCTTTATTTTATTTTTTAATTTATAAAATGAGTTATCTAATTAAATATTATAATTTATGTTTTTAATGAAGAAGAGAATGATAAGCAAAAATGAATATATAATTCTACAAGTGTTGGAAATAGCAAAAGAAAATAATGAGGCAGCGTATTTTAATAATAAGATATAAGTTTGTATTTTTGCATATTCAAATGGAACTTCACCCTACAAATTTATCAGAGTTATAAAATTAATCTCGAAACTTTCTTCACACATTTAATTGGTTCATGATATTGCTCTTTATAGATATCGGTGCACATGCTGATAATATGAATATTACGAATAATATTTTGAATTACTTTGATATTTCATTTCATTTAAATTGTTGTTTATGGTGTCAATGATAAAAAATGTTTGAGAAGTAATTTAAAGATCCCTTGTAATATCTGGACATGGAAAACCAAACTTAGAAAAGATTTTTAATATAAAAATAGGTTGATCATCTACATGAAAGACTTATTATTTAATAAGAAGATATATTCTCATTAATTGATTAAAGTTATCACACAGTAAATCCTTCTAAATATATAATTATTATTCTGTTTTTGTTTAACAATTTTTATGAAAGTATATTTACTTAAGTTGCAATGAATAATTCTAATTATTCTTAAGTAAAAAAAAATGTGTTTTATTTCTCAGATAATGGAAAACTTACATGTTATATATTAATTTATATCTTTTATTGACTTTATTTTTTATCATACTTCGCAAATTTTTGAATGAACTCTTTAAATGAACATTTTTCTTTAATTTTTCTGCTTTTAATTTCAATTTTGACTTAATCTTTTTTCCGCATCTTTTTATTCTGAATGTTTTTATTTATTTTTTTTTTGTACTCTAAATAAATTACCTTGTTCTTTTGAAAATGTCTTAAAATTTAAAAAAAAAATCTATTAAGTTTATACTTTTCTCTCTAGCTACTTTATATTTTAATTTATTTTGTTAAAAATTTATAATTTGTTCATTTGTGAATACGTGTTAGAAACTTTCTTCGGTTTTATGAGCATTTGGAACAATCAAATGCAAAATATCATGAAGCATTTATTCTGAAAAAATATAAGAAATCCGTTTCAATCAGTATGGAGTAGACGAAAAAGCGCCTAATTCACCGTTTAAATACAATCTTATTAAATAAAATAATTAGTATTTCTATGACAAGGGTTTTCTTCATCTTACAGCTTTTTTATTTTACTAAAAACATTATCTCTCTCTCTCTCTCTCTCTGTGTATATATATATACACACAGTTTAATCAGTCGAGGATTAATTCATGCCATTGATTTTAACAAAATCAAGATTCTAAGATAATTTTATGTTAACCTTAAAAATAAGTTTTATTTTCCCTACAAGTTATGAAATTTTTATGGTGTAGTAGACAGCTCAACTGCGAAAGCATTTTAAATATTCGTCGTAACTTTACCTTTCAAGAGGATTTTTCTTAGATAGTGGGCTGTGTTCTTAGATAGAAATCCAGGTACATATGCATGAAAAAAGTCACAAGCACAGCATCAATCTTTTAGTGTTCAAAGTGCGTAGATTCGAGCTCGTGACCCCCAACATCGAAAGTGCCTACTTACCACTAGAACACGATGAGCCCAAATTAGGAGGCCTATGATAACGAAGTCGATAAAAATGCCACCATTGTGGCCACCCTGTAAGGCGGTCTTTATCAGGGATCATCGTAACATCTTTACATTTGTATTGTTGATCATGGTTTAATCAGTCGAGGTAGGATATGTCACCTTGGGTGTGGTGTAGTAGTTGAAGTAGAATGTCTTAGATATATTACAAACTACTGTACTGTGAATCATGTTTCAGATTTGCAAAACAGTGTCTTCTGAGATGAATTGAATAATTAATCCATAATAATAGTTGATTGTTGCTCAGTTGTGACTTAAATAAAATTAAAAGGAAAAGCTAAAAAATAATTAATATTTACTATTGTGTTATATAACAACAAATAATTTAATTATAATAATTTTAAAAACAAAAATTTTTCTCTAACATTTATTTGTATTGCTTCAGAAGCTTTTATATTTATTAAAAATCAATATTAATTAATTACTAGAAGAGTTAAAAAATGAAAGGAACTTGATCGAGTTTAAAATCAAAACCATCATTTAAAAATCCTATGCTTTACACTGTGCAAAATATTTTAATATTCAATTTTTAAATTTATATTAATAATAACTTAATATTTTAATTTACATATTTTGTAGTCATTTTTATATGGCAAATTAATAACTTTTATATTTTTTTTATTACTTTTAAGGTTTCTATATTTATTAACGCTCATCTATATTGGTTTATTATTTCATTCATGAATAAATTGAGAGAAATATATTTTTTTAATATTTTTTTGAATAAATAAGAAAAAATTAAATCAAAACTATTTTTAAGCTGTAATTTTCAAATTGAAATAAATTTTTGTTTATGTTCTTAATGTTGTTTTTTTATATAGTAATAAGAGCACTTTTTATACGAATTCATTTAAAATTATTTTATTATAGTTGTTCTTACTTCAAATATGTATGGCTGTACATATTTTGATCTTTTGCTCAAAAAATTAGAAATAACGATCAATTTATGTCTCTTAACTGTAAAATTTTCTTGAGTAAAATAATTATAAATAAATATTTATTTGTATTAGGTTTTAATTTTACTATTTTAATAATTGAGATATGTTTTCAAACAAAAGTAGCTTATTTAACTTTAATAGTTGTTTTCGTTAAATATAAATTATAAATTTCTTTGATTTATGAGACTTTGGGGATCAAATTTATTGAAATGAGTTCTTGTGTATAGTTACAATTTTTATCTACAAGCTGAGTACATTTTTGTAGTAACTGAAGTGGTTTGCTTCTGTGTTTGATATTTCTGTATAAAAATTTCATGTCTACTACATCTCAACTTTCTGCTAAAATATGTAGAGTTCCAATTGGTTGATTTACACTAGAGGACATTCAGCTTCAGGACTTGGATTCTCTCTTCATTGGTATTTCTAGTGCTGTTTGTAGTGGTTCAGATTTCTTAATTTAAACCATTACAAATAGTACTAGAAATACCACTGAGGAACCACAAACAGCACTTTAAGGCAGTAGGTCTCTATTTATACCACCCTTGTGCAAAAAATTGATATTAAAGTGAAAATGAACCAAACGTATTGTAAAGTAATGCTTTTTTTTAAAATGTATTTAAAAATGTTATTTTAATTTGAAATTTATTTCATTAAATTTATTTATATTGGTATGTACAAATTTTAAGGACAACATCTTGATAATTAAGTTTATATAATGCATTTAGGCTTACGTACTATAAATGTAATAATCGAATTTTTAATCCTACTATATGTTTTAAGAAACATTAAAAATATTGATTGTAGCTATGTTTAAATTTTGTTATTTCACTAAACTCCTTTTTTGGCCTAATATATATAAATTAATTATTTTTATTTCATGTTCAGAACAATTACATTTTTAATTTGATTATTTTAATTTGTAGATAATTATAGATAATAAGTCACATACTGCTGCAAAACAATTAGTTATGTAGTATGTATTTTGATTTCTATGGAATATCCATGTAATCTTT
Organism: Latrodectus elegans; assembly: GCA_030067965.1. Taxonomy (NCBI): domain Eukaryota; kingdom Metazoa; phylum Arthropoda; class Arachnida; order Araneae; family Theridiidae; genus Latrodectus; species Latrodectus elegans. Next base: position 111,379,433 of record CM057809.1, read on the forward strand.
AAAATGAGGACAAAAACATGCCCTCATTGATTTTTATTTTTAAAGAATATAAGAATATTTATTTAAGTTTCTCTCAAAAGTCAAAATTAATAGCAAACATTTTTTACTAACTGTATATATATATATTTAAAAAGAAATTTTTTATACAATACACTTTGAATCTAAAATTCCTTATTATTTTAAGAATTATTTATTTGGTCATATGTATAGGGTAGAAATTGAAACAATCATTCTAATTTTGTTTAATCTGATGCATTTAATATTTTATTTAGATAAGAGTGTTGTTTTTTTTTAAATATATTTTATAAATAACATTTAAACATAAAAATTAATATTAAAATGTTTTAGGAGAAAATATTCCGAGTTACAATATTCTTAATAAAATTTAGAAAATGGTTATACCAAATCGGATGTTTTTTTCATACTTACTCAATCATGAAATGATTAGGCTCCATACCTTTCTTGCTGATTGACAGGGAAGAACTTTGATTAAATGTCCAATCTACTTTCCATACCAACATCATGCTCAAAATCCCAGGAAGTCGATATTATTTAAACATAACATCATAATTGTGTACAATATAATCACTTTGAAATGTTCGAATAACTCACGACACGATAGATTGAATATATTAAGGATATTTGTTAACATCTTTATTTTTAGTGTAAGTTTTCTATTTTTTATATTTCATTGCTAAAATACCAAAATGTAAGTTTTGTAAATGTTGTTCTTAATAATATCTGTAGATTTTCTAATATAATTTTTTTAAAAGAATTTGGACATTAACGGTACATTTTGGCTATGTGATTTCCTTTATTTTTGGGAAAATGATATTTCTGAATTCAATTCCTTAACCTGAGAAAAACAAGCTGAATGAAAATAATTTTTAAAGAATTAAGAGATAACTTGGGTATTTATCTCATTACTTAAAGTGATCACTTTCTGTATTAAATTATTGAACAGTAATCTATTGCATAAAAGGGTTTTCAAGCCCCTGCAGACATGCGCGATCTGGATGGTAGCTTACTGACACCTAGTACAATGACCTTTCAGAAATTTACTTGGGTAGGAATATGTACCAGAAAACATTTCAAGATATTATAGCTATAATTTGTATTTACTTATACTAATACCAAAATTGAAACGACTCGAAAAAATATGGCTGTCCATGTTTAATGACGTTCTATGATTCTTTTTATTTTATGCTTTGTCATTTTTCTTTCTCTCTTTCTCACGTTGTATTCATTTTTTAAAAAAATAAGAAACATCATAAAAGCATATTTTTAATAGAAATTAATATGCAAGCTCCTTTTAGAAATAATATTTCTGAATAATTTTATTCATAAAATTTGTATGCGTTTGTGAATCACACTATTACAAACATATATAAGTTATTTGTATTTACTAAACGATTAACTAACATGAAAAAAACCCGTCATTATCACTATTTGAAATAATTAAAATGTTTTTATCATTTCTTCCATAGTAAATTTTTATAAAAAGTAGGAATAAATTTATATAACATTTATAATTTAGGGTTGTGATAAATGCAAAATTTATGATATGAGGGAAAAATGTTTCTCCCGTGGCAAGTAAATTTAATAATTTTTCATTCTAAACGCCCATCTAAAAGACACATAACATGGCGGGTTTCATAAAAGTGCTACTAGGCTAGGGAAAATAATGTGCCATTAGATTATCCATTCAGTAATATCAAAATGCATCATTATTAAATTAACTATTTAAAATACTCATTCTGAAAATGGGATTTAATTCAACTTTTTATGTTTAATTAATCTAAGCAGACATTGTTTTTAAGAAATACTTGAATCGAATACAAATGTTTCTATCAAATGCAATATTTTGTTCAGTATTACTGTTTTCCTTTTATCACTTTAATTATAATAAATCTAGATTTCAAAGCATTTCCATAGTATACTTAAAAGTAAATTTGGGGTCAAAAGTAACAAATTACACAGCAAAGTTTGCATGCCTGATTAATGAATTCGATAAGTTTAATAGAAAATATTGTATGCCTCATTATAATGTATAGTTATGTTATCTAATATATTATTATATTTCTAATATATTATATATTAAACTAATATGTGAAAATTCATGCTTAGTTTCTTACAAATGATAATGAGCTACTTACGTTATTGATCATTCAATAATTTTTTATTTACCATAATGAAATTTTGTTTAATAATTTTTTAATTTTTATGTCACGATGATTTCTAAAATTATGGGATTTTATTAGGAGTGTAACTTAATCGTCATTAGGAAAAATGTTTCTCTATTTAAGCAAATGAAGCGATTCCTAAAATTAAGTATTTTTATATTAAGCAAAAGTTCCAATTTTAAATTTTCATAAATGGCTTTCATATAGCATATATTTTAGTTCAAAAATTTTTCGCAAAGGAAATCAATTATTCTGATAAAAATATTATTTACAAAGTAGTTCTGCTTAGTGCAACAAAATGTAGTTTCGCAAAATTCAGTTTTCATTAACATAATTTTATATAGAAGTATCATTTATGAATAAAAATAATATTAAAATATGAAGCGAATATTTCATTTAAAAATTTCCGACTTTAAAACTCAGAAATTATTATTTAATTTAGCTTAGATTTTAAAGTTCATTTACTAATTTTGATTTTTTTAATATTTCCATCAACCCTTACCAGTTTAAATTATAAATTCTTTATATAAAATGTAATATCACAAAACTTTCTGATTATCATTTTTAATATATGCGAGATTCTTTTTAGTAACTTTTATTTGAAGTGGTTTTTATCTGTTTATGTATTTGAAAGTATAAAACATAAATTTATGGATTTATTCTGACGCTATTATGAAAATAATATTTTGTCACTATGGAATCAATATTGAAACATGTTGCAAGAAACATTAAATTATTGATGCGAAAAATACTCAATTTCACAATGGAAAGTCAATATTTGTTAACGTCTTATGGAAATGAAAACAGGAACATCTTAATGAGATAGGGATTTTTGAATCTCTATCTCATTAAGATGTTCTTATACTATGAAATATATACTTAATACCATATGAAATATATAATTAATTATACATAATTAATAATTTTGAAATTTTCAAGCCTTCTAATTAATTAGAATTTGAAAATCAAGAATAAGTTAATACATATTTGACAAAATATAAGTTTTGATTATTTTGACAAAAAAGTAATCTATAAAACTTTGATAAATATTTTCTAGTTTGTAATAATTTCACAAAAGGTACAAATGCTAAATTTAATATTTTAAATGCTAACATGTTATGTGAAGTTTATTTTACATGAATAATTTTTATGTTAGTTTTATATAATAATTATTATGAGAAATATTTATAAAAAAATTACACATCGATATTTCAAGCTTGATTATTGATGCAGTATCCAAATCCTTATTACTTTGAAAAGAAACATAGATATAAATGTATTAGAATTCAAGCATAAGAAAAACCCTTAAATTTTTTATAATTATTTTGTAATTTGGTCTATTATTCACTATGATTTCTCTTATAATATCTATAAATTAATGAGGACTCTCACTTAAAACATTTTAATGCTTGAAAAATTATATCTCAGATTATAAATGTACAAATTCAATACAGTTATATATATATTTGCTTTAAAAAAGACGAAGAATAAATATTTATGTATTTTTAAAGCAAATTATCTATTTATTTATTACAAATACCCAGAAATTTAGCTATTACGCTATTATTTCTCAGTTAATACAAATTATTCTAGCGACACGCATTTGAAGTTTTGCACGCGAAAAGTTTTAAGCAATGTTCATTTCAAAATTCGCATTTTTGCTTAAAACAGATTTATTTTATTAAATAAAGGAAGAAACTATATTTCATATTTGCAGCATATGTCAGTCTGAATAATTCGGGAATAACAAAATAAGTATTATTAAGAATATCAGTATATAAAATACTTTAATCATACAGGAATATCGAAATCATATTTCCAATTATATACTTAATTACGTTTTGCTTTTGCACAACAGTCATTTTACAGGTCTTTTTACCTTTAAAACTATTTATTATTATCAACAGAGATTAATATTTAATATTATTTTCGCGCGCCGGCGTATAAAAACATATTAAAATCTATTTAAGATTTAACGGAAGTTTTTTTTGATATATTTGAACTATTCTTTCAAGAACAGAGGACAAAACTAATTTACGATCAACAAAAAATTAACATTTTTATTGATATCTTTTAATCAGCAAAATATTTTAATTATATTTATAATAAAATATTTTACATATTTGAATAAAATTAAAATATTGAAAATGTTATAGAAAATATTTACAGTATTTTTAATAGCAATTTCAGTTTATTAATAATAAAAATATGTTTATTATAAATATAATGAAATTGTCCATTAAAACTGAAATAAAAAATTTGAATAGAATTGAAAATTTAGTATTACACATATACAAGATATTAACACATTTATAGTATATTAATAATGATTATTCTCAGTTCAATATAGCGTAAAAATGAAATATTATCTTGCGACATATTTCTAAACGGTTAGTATTAAAATAGCGCATTAAAATTTTTCTGTTTTGTGTGTGTGCTCTTATTAAAAATTTCACCCAAATAAGCATCTTAGAATTTTCTAAAATATAATTAATTAAAATGATGAGGACATGTGTATTGTTATATATAGAAAATGTATAAAAATAAATTTACTAATAGCTTTAGTCATTATAATTTATTTTGATGAATGATTTATCGATAATATAATTAAAAAGACAAATGTCAAAAATTCAAAACTCACTTTTGCTTCAACTAAGCTGTTTTTAATTATGTTAAACTCGCAAAATATTTTCTAGAATGTTTTTTTTTTAAATTTTATTCACAGAACTGATAATAAAGGTAAAACTTCCACAAAAGTCATTATTCTGTTTATCAATGTATTTTACGTACAGAATGTTGATTTTTTATTGCTCTTATTTGTCTTTATTTAAAAATAACAATTTCTAAATTGCTTAGAAGATGTGGAAAAAGTTCCAAATGAAGAATCAGGAAAGTTTTATTTCCATTAATTACTAAAATTAAAAAAGCTTTTCACGTGAGGTAAATAAAGTCTATTTTTAACCATTCAATTCACATATTTCATCTCATTTAAAATGTTTGAAGCTTTGCTTCGGAGAAATGTATTTTATAGAACAAGTTTATTAGTGAACAATATTTTTTAATTCTTTGAAATTGTTTCTCCTTTTATGAGAAAGAAATAAAGTATAACATGAAGCAAAATTTTGATATATTTAAGCAAATCTGTGTTAATTAGTTTAAAATTCGAGTTTTTATCCATTGAGTATTCATTAGTGTTTATATTTAAAGTTGATTTATAATCAAAATTAACGAGTAAAAAAGAAAAAATTCAAAATGAAAAAATAATTTATTTAGTTGATAATGATATGAGCATTTATCCGTAAATAAATTTAGAAAAAATATAATAATGTTATTTATAAGTTACTTATATTCAAATAAATATTAAACTTAATTATTTTTTCCACTATAAAATTTCACAATATTATGTAACTTTAATTATGAACAAAGCACAATTTTATTTAAAAGCTGTCGAGTTCTTTTAAAGAAGAAAACATGATTTTATTTGCTTTTTAAAGGAAAGTTAAAGTAAAATCTTATTAATATTCTAAATTCTTTCCTAGTCATTGAAAAAAAAATAAAGCTTTAATAAAAGTAAAGAGAAAGAAAAATCTCTATATTATTTTATGTGAGTTAATTACATTTTCTTTCAAAATTACTCTTTTGATTAACTGTTTATTACTTATGGAGCAATTTAGTGAATTCTCTTCACTCTCTAGAATATTAAAGATAATTTTAAATATTCTCTGAATTCAAATTGGTAGTAAATTATGTTTAAAATCATTACATTAATTAAAAATATTAGCGTTAGTTTCTTTTCACAGTTTTTGTGCCAAATTAATTTTTGCACTTAATTTTTTTTTCAGAAAGGTGATGATTCATGTTCATTAGCTTCATGGTTCTAAAAGAAGTTTTTAATTAATTAATTTGCTGAGATAGTGCTTTCTCTTATTTTCAGTTATTATGTATTATAGTATTAATTAGAAATAATTTTGGAAATAGTATATTATTACACTTCGAGATAGCTATGAATAGTTAAGTATTTCCTGAAAACGTTTTGTCTTGTGTAAGGGAATACATTCATTTCTTGCATTGTAAAAAATTTGTAACTTTTTATCTTTATCTCATTTATTTATTTATTTTTCAATGCATACATACACACACAAACTGATGAATGATATTAATTATTCAAAATAATTAATAATTTTCTGTCAATTTGTTCATCATTTAATTCCATTGAACATAATTTATCATCAATAATTTGTAATGTGTTTGAGCGTTTATGTATGAATGTGTGAATAAACAAGATTACGTTTCAAAGTTCTCAGGCATAAAATAATATATCAAGTAGCGTCTTTGCAATAGTTTGAAATAAAATATTTTGCTGTAACTTTTATTTCTAGAAATATTAATGAGAATCATTAGAGGAAAGAAAGGAATTTTATAATTTAAATTACACAATATTAATCTTTAAAAAGCAAATCACAATATATTGTTCACATGTGCATGAAGATAGATTTTAGATGAATTTTTAATAAGCTTTGGACAAAAAATAAAATAATAAGTTGCTTATAGAAGTTTTTGCACTTGGTTTATACTAATTTCTGTTCACAGTGGTAAAATAATTGATTAATTTTATCGGTTCCAGCTAAAGTTAGATACTTACTACTAAAGTTATGTACTTTATTTAAATTACATAATAATCTATAATTTATATATTTTAAAATATGAAACATCCTTTCTAATTTATAATTTATAGATCAAAATGATGTGTACGACGGTTTCCTGTTATGCATACGTTTGTTTACAATACACATATACGATTCAAAATGAATTTAAAAAAACAGCTTCAATTTAAATTAGAGCAAAAAAGATTCAGAAATTGTTTGACGGGTTATAAATACACTGTTTTGATTCATAAGGTATTTGCACTTTTTTGAAGAAAATTAAACTTTTTTGAAACATATACAATTGAATTTGTATATTCTAACCAGAGCAATTCAGAAGCTAGAGTAATCCCAGGAATTTTTCAATTCTAGCAATTGCAGGAAATTCATTTGTAAAAAGAAATTAACGATATTATTATTACTTTAGATTATTTTGCTTAAATTAGTTCCTAGTGATTAAAGTATCGTAACAATATTATAATATATTGCTATACCATAACTAGATTATATTGATTCATGTATTATTGTTAGCATATAATGATTTTTTCTTAGATTAGCTTATGAGGATTAAATGGTTTAACATTAGTCAATTATTATTAACTAATAAAGACACAAATTCTTAAAATAATCTTCTAAAAATTCTTTAGGTATAAAATAAATTAAATTTAGATTTTAATCTCTTGTCTATAGATTAGTGTATCACAATTATTTTACAGCAAAATGATAAAGTAATCCCATATTATATCATAGTTTGAGGAAAATATGCAAGCAAAGATGTTATTTGTAAATTCACCAAATATTTGTTATTTATAATTAACTTGATTGTAGTATAAGTGGGGGTTATTTTCTAATTTTTTTATTTTTATTTTTAATGCGATTACAATCGGCATAATATTTATAACTTTTGTACAGTAAAAAAAAAATCTTTTCTAGTATTGCTTATCAACAATGAATTTACAGAAAATTACCTTGATTATTTGATCATAATTTTTGATAAAAAAAAAACAACCACAATCAATTCAACACATTTAGAAAAACAAAAGTTTTATATATTGACCCTTTTGAAAGTTTAAATCAAATTCGAATTAAAATCTTTAGATCACTCAATACGGCATAAAGGCTTCATTAACTGTTTAAAAAAAAATCTGCTTTAATATTTTTAACTTTGCAAAGAAATTGTCCTTTAACTCAAGATACTTACCAAGAATATTTGATTGATTGAAAGAAGTAATAAAATAAATGATGAAAGTGCGAGCTTACCTAGTAGACCATTTCATAATGCGACTGACGTCAAAGATGGAAAAAATGATAAGGAAGAAAGTGTTCCATAACCCCACACATGCGTACATGGCGTGGAAGTTTAACTGGAAGTCCTGACATATATTGAAGATCACTACAGAGAAAAGAGAGTGAATAATGTTATAGGATACTTTTTATTACTTACCTTACTACAATATCATTTAATACAGGATGGTACTGAGAGAAGATGGTACTTATATGAATATCAGGAAATTATTGAATTTTTGTTTTTAATTAATTTCTAAATTAAGGGCACACAAATGTGCTTACCGACAGAAGTTAAGCCTTTCACTTTTGGTATGAAGTATCGTTAAATTAAACTTCATACGTTGAATTAGTTGCTATTTGTTGGACAGCTAATATGTATACCATTATAATGTCGCCAAACTGTGCTATAAATTTTGAGTTAAAGTTTACCGAAAAGTTTAAAATGAATTGATTTTATAACTTATATCAAGACTGAACAGTTATTACATAATGAAAACACTTAATTGAAAATGAAATATTTCAGTGTAAAAGGTTTCTTTTTTTTCAAATATGTTTTTGAAATATAAAACTGATTTGAGTTATTGTATAAAGTATAAGGTTTTGTATATAATTTTAAATAAAATATAATTTTTGTAATTTTTCTACATTCATAAAGTTTGTAGAGATTTATATAAAAATTCATACCTTTCAAATTCTATCATAAAAAAGCTCTTATAAGATATTCATATGCATTATTGTACAGTACAGATTTATCTAATGGGAATTATAAACTGTTGTAAAGGAATATGAAACAATAAACTGTCTTTGCATAATTGACTCTTCTAACCATTTATTTTTAAAAAATAATTAAAATGCGCAATTATCTGTTGAACAAAGAGAAAAATCGAGGCTAGGTTATTTCGAACACGGTGTTACCACTAAGCCATAGTGAATCATACGCATGCGCTTGCAATAATGTCACCCATCAAGATATAATCAATTCTATGTCATTACGTTGCAAAATCTCAATAAAAATTTAAAGAGAAGATTGATTGTGGAGTAAAGCTTTAAGAGCTGACGTTGCCATTGTGAAAAGTGAAGGATTGGTGATAAAATCTACTGAGCATTAGAAGAAAATATCTTATTTCAGTTTTATCCCCAATGCATTTATTATGTGTTCTTGATACTTTTCAATAATTTCTTCGTCAATCTGGTAGTTAAATGTTTGCTCTCTGGTTTTCAATCCGATAGTTTGTGAATTCGATTTTTATATCAGATTTGACGGCATAAGTATCCGCAATTTAAACTCCAACTCTCATGTGTAATCTCTAGAGAGCGAAAAATGAACCGTAGTGGGACAAAAACAATAATTCCCCCTGTAGTTTAAAGAATCAATTCTTTATCAAGGAAAATATTCCCTAAGAAAGATACGCAGAAGAAATTTAACAGTTTGGAACAGTTTAATTACATATGTAACTGTGGTCAAAAGTAAGAGTTGTTAAGAATTGTAACGACAATAATTCTTATAATGGTTCAAGTTAGTTCAATATATCTTCTACGTCAATGTAATATATCTATATATCTAACAAATTATCGATTGTTTTAAAATTTTTAATAATTTTGTCACAAAAATATAAATCTACATGTTTGAGATAAAATTGTCTTTCATATATATTCACATCACATAAAAACTGTGCATTTTCAAATGTATACTATTCATCGTTTGTTATAAGAGTTTAAAGCTTGGTTTAATTAAAAAAAATTAAATAAAAGAAAATAATCGTGTAAAAATATCTTTCTAACTTTCTTTACTAAAATGTACGTAGAAAAGATCTATAATTTTAATGAATCTGATATCATAGCATAAATATATTCAGGAATACGGTTTGAGTGAAGAATTAATTAAGAAATTTTGCAATTAAAGACACTGCTCAAGTTTTTACCATCAAAAATAGAATTATAAGCAAATACGAAAAGGATATTTTTCATCTATTAAACACTGATGTATAATATTGAACAGATAAATAAACATTTATGTTTTTAAAGTGAAAAGAAAAACTCTATTCCTGAATTAAATTTTATTTACCGCTTTGATGTTTGTATAGCCAATATGCTTTTAATTTTCAAAAATCTCCTCCATTACTTGCAAAAATTATTACTGAGTTAAGCATATTTCCTGAATTTCAGTAAGTAAATGCGTAATAAATGGTAAATGTGAGTATTTTTCCGGGTATGTAAAACACGTTTATTTAACATATATTGCGAGTTTAAACTTTAACAAATAAATTTCTTTTCCATTTAAATGTACATACAGAAAATTGTACAATTCAAATAAATATTAATATTATTTCTACCCAAAATAAAACATCCCTTGGAAATAGTTGTGAAGATTATTTTAAGTCTGCTTTATACTTATGTTTAAATAATAAAAATGTTTTATGCCTCTTCAAGGAAAACGTTTGCTCACAATTCTTATTGCATCCTTTCTATTTTTAATATATTAAAATATCGAATACATAATATAGAAGCTTATTAATTATCCTGCATATAATTTATATCACTCTGATAAAACCGTCTAACTTTTGTTTGCTTATAATTTCTAATAAGACAACTTAAGTGCTACAATGGATTTCTTGTGGAAATATCCAAGCTTTAGAGTTTAGACAAGGATTATCTATACATATTTTAAAACCTAAAATGTTTCAACTAGATTATATGTCATGAATTAGTATCAGAACAAATGAAAAGTTTTTATAACATTTACCACGATAAAACTTTTCACAGAAAATGGCTCGTATTTTCATGCCATAATAGAAGGAACTTGGAGAACTGTCACGCACTCACACAGACAGGTTATTAGCAGAAACACAGGATTTATAGTATATACTTTAACAGAATTTGGAATTGAATGTGTGACCTTCCTACCCGAAAAGCACGATTATCATTGGGCTAAATAACCAGTGATTAGCCAATCAACTATATTAATTCATTAAAATGCTTATTTCCACAGAGGAATACTTATTAACCGTCTCTCATATTCCACTGTGTAAAAATAAATTAAATTTATAATTTCATTTAAGTTTAATTAATAATGCTTAATTTACTATACGAATTACTTAACGCATAAATAAGAGAATCATAACAAATAAGAATCAAGTTATGCTCAGCCAGCCATTCAGCACGTAATTTTTAATTTCTTAATTCTTTAATTATTATTATTATTATTTTTTTTTTTGAAAAATGTTTTTAATTTCCGGTATCACGATAGTAGTGTTTGAATAAGGATATATTCATTTTATTTCACTGTCTTCGAGAAAATATTTTTATTATGAATGATACCCGAATTGTATGATAAATCAGAGTGAACTGAAATGTCTTTGAAATACAGTTAACGCGTATTTAAAAGGCATTTCCCTCGTATTATATGATTTCGTTCGCATTCCAGTGCTCATCGTGATCGAGTGATAGGACAGTCCTGTTCGGAAAGTAAGTCCTAAGGTTTGGCCCCAGTCACTATTGAGTAACTAGAGAGGAATATATTAATCTTCTGCCTTCAAATCTGTCGGGGTTGATGCTTGGGAATTTACCGGGTTTCTCCCCTTAAAACACGTGATTATGACACACTATAAAAGAAAAATAATTTTGGACGGCAATTTAAGCGCGGCGGATACTAAAATACCTTACAACGGACTTCGGCCCTTATAATTGACCATTATATTGTATCAAAATATAGATAGTTTGGTTGCGTAGAAGCATTTTTCTAATGAACAGGCATGGAGCAGTTTGCATTGGCGAATGTTCCAGTACTAATAGCGGGCGCCTTCTAAACAGTCTGAAAGATTATTTTGCTTTTTTTATTTGGATAGGTAGATCTGCGTGGCCAATGCTAAAGTTAGTAGATTTAAAAAAATCTTCTAATATGATGATTATGCATCATATCGTTTCATAACACTCTGTTACTCACTTTCTCAAGTATTAATACTGAAAGTTGCTATCGTGCAACTTTAGCAATTATGAATTCCTTTCGAAATATTTTTCAATTTTGTGAAGTTAATGACTTAAGCAAATTCTTACTTGATGAATTAGTTGTTTTATTAAATTATTTAACTTATATAACATGAGAAAAATAAACTTCAATATGTTTATAAATTAATTATGTTGAATTTAATATAATTCATTTCAAGGGTCAAATATTGAACAAATAAAAAAGAATTTCCAATTAAGATATTAGAAATTCCTATTATCTTAATCCCTGAATTTGGAAACTAAATAATGTTTAATGTTGTCAAAACACATACTCAGACAGAAAGAGAAATTAAGAAAAATCATATATTCGAAATATTAAACGTTATTTAGAGAAAATTTAGTGTAGCTAAAATATATTTTTCTTTGTATTAATGATTGACGTAGTAAAAGATATGGAATACCTTATTTGGAAAAATTTTATTGTAGGATTTTTCTTTACACTTCTTCTTTTAAATTTTAATGGAGCATACTCTGAAATATATTTTTCTCTACATTTTTTATTTATATATTTCTTATTTTATCATTTTATTTATATACATTTCTGTTTATTGAACAGGAACTGTTTGAACTGTTTATTTCACAATTGATGAACTTATGTATTAAAGAAAAAACAAAAAGGTGTGCTTTTGAGGAACTTATATTAGAAAGCATACAATTTGAATTGCGAAATAAATCATTTTAATATAATATTATATATATATATATATATATATATATATATATATATATATATATATATATAATACACAAACTAAACTAGTTTTATCTCAATCATATGCTCACTAATGAAATAAGTATGTTCATCACATTGATTAAATCAGTTTTGCTAACTAAAGATTCAGATGTTTTATATTTTGGGTAGAGACTGTATTTTATGTTTCTAAAAATATTATTATATACTTGCCTTTCGTATAGAGGCTTAGAGGTGCTGTCGTCATTACAATCACAAGTGGCTGACCTCCAAGCAGTGCAAACACAAGGCCCCCTAATGTTTGACCAATAATGGACTTTCGAACATCTGTATTAAAGAAAGAAAAAGAATATGCCCTTTTGAGGATAAGATTGAAATGTTTCATGTTCATACAGTTTAAAATTTCTGTGAAAAGCTTGCAATTAAAATTCATTGTAACAAATGTACACCGAATTCAGAGTAATTTGCACTCACCGATTTGCCCTTGTGTATTATTGTCATTGAGGGCACCAAAAGCGATGGTCGGAAGGATGCAGGCGAAATACAGGAAACATATAGTTGATATCGTCTTATGGATTGTCTTATGTCCCACAAAACCTGAAAACACAATTCAATTATTTATTGTTTCACTGAAATACCACATAAACATCATTATCCTCATTACTTACCATCTACGAAATCGCTGATATAAAGAGAGGACCTTCTGCGTATATCGTCCCACAAGCCTTGAGCGAACCTGCACTTTGTTTCCTGCAAAAGAAGATATTTAAAACAATTTCACCGTTTTACTATTTTAAGAACTATACCATACAGACTAAGTAAGCTGGAAGCAAAAACTATTAGAAGACAAAGAAAGAAAAATTATACAAACGAAGATAGAACTATTATCTAATACAAACAGAAAAATGACAATTATCAATTGCAAAATCAGAGAAAAACCATTTATCAGTTACAAAAACAGAGAAAAAACATTTATCAGATACATTAAACTTACATCAAAGTCCAAATCCCCATCGTGAGTTCCGAGACGCTTGGATGGGTTGCTTTGTTCGGCCGCCAAGTCTTGTGCATGCTTGAGAAGCACGTTCTTAAACTCAGCTTCGCTGTGGACCTCCAGAAGACGCTGTCGGAAATCCATGTCGGCGAAGATGGTCGCGAAAGTACGACCTGTTTCCAGGGCATTCTTGGTCCCTTTCTGTACTCAAATAGAACATTCTTATTACTTCTCGAACTATCACCGTTTTTCACCACTAAGTGCAAAACATATTTGCTGATCGGCCATTCTTTTTTAGATAAGTGTTTCCCAAGTTTTCTCAGATTACTAATATTAAACAATAATTTACTGCATTACTCACTCAGAATATTTTAATTTTTGTATCTATTTATACTTCACATAAAAAGTAACTTAATGCGAACCATTTTAATCATATTAAAGTTATGTAAAGGGATACAGATTTCTCTTTGATAATATTACTAAAAAATATCATGAAGAAGTTTTGGAAAATGATTTATAGAGAAATAATATCAATCGAAACAAATCCTTTTTTTAAAAAATTAGAATGAAACATTACCTATGAGATGTGAACGTTAAATTTAGTTAATACGATTCATTGAAAAAGTACTTTCGTAAATAAAAAGGAAAAAAAAAAAACAAGGAAAAAAACAAGGAAAAAAGCAATTGTATGCTAAGACGTATATATTTATAACTGAATTTTATGATTGGCAGAAAAATATAATATTATAAAGCATTAATTGTTCTTCCCATTTTATAAGATAATTTTCTTAGATACCTAGAGAAATTTAAGTGGGACTCACAAAATCTAAGTAATTTTGTTTCTAGATGTCAAGAATATTTTATATGTCTCTGATACAATATGATTAATAATGTTTTTTGACATTAAGATGATTTTATTGACCCTTATTCGATTAATATGTTTCTTAGATGCCAATTTTTTGAAATATTAGAAGCCAGGTAGAAGCTAGCTAAATATAAAATTTTAATTCAAATTAATTCTGTTTTTGTTTTTTCATCACACGTGTAATTAATTTCAGAATGAATAAGCCCTTAAGAAATTAGTTTTGCGTTAATGAAGCCGAATAGAAATTTTTAGGGAACTAAACTGCTTGAAACAGAAAAAAATATGACCACAATAATAAAAAACAACTATTTGAAAGCTGAGTTTTTGGACAACATATAACTTGCTTTCCATCATAGAAAAAAGTCAAGAGTTCATATCTTGAATATTAAAACAAGTTTTACTGATTTACTCCAAATTATTTCAATAAGTTGATGTAAATAATACTTTTGTTTCTTTTTCTCAAGTGTAATATGAAATATTACACTTGAATATATAATTTCACATATATAATTATAATTCAATAATATAATAAATTCAAATATATATATAATTTCACTTAATAATAACACATATAATTTCTCAAATAGAGCTGAAAATGGATAAGTTCAAGGAACTTCCATCAAGCTTATGCTTCTTTTTGCGAATTTTGAAATAATTCAGCTTCACAATATTTCATTACACAGAAAATATAGAGAACAACCAAGTCTAAAACATTTGAATAATAAAACAATAATGTGTTTTCTTCTTTGAAAAGAAGAGTTTCTTCGCAAAATAAATAAACTAAAAAATCAATTTAATCTGCATTCTTAAAATCTTGACATTATTATTCAAGCAATGTAGAAAATTATCTATAAATATCTTTTAATTTGAAATACTTATGACTTTAAAATTTTTAGTCCTGTTACTAAAAATAGGTGATGACAGATCAAAATGAATATTAATTAACGTCACCAATCCTTTATGATTCAATCAGGAACTCATGGGAGACTGGAGATTTTGGGTTGAGAAACACTTTACTAAAGAACGTATTCACATGAAATATAATATTCATATAAAAATCACAGAACTTAGAATTATTGAAAAATTATTTTAATGATATTTTGTGAAAAAATTTATATTCAATTGAACTATTAAATGAAAATTTTAGAAATCTATTTAATATTTACGTAGCAAAAATATTTAAATATGTTTGAAACATATCTTGCATTGAAATAAATAATAAAACAAGAAAGTAAGTTAAGAAAAGAAATATAATGTTTTTGATGTTTAACGTATAATTTGAAATTTAGGAAACATATATTTTAAAATTGAAGATCAAATATTTTCCAGTAAATATTAAACATTTAAAAAAATTCTTTAATTATGCTTTCGTGGACTCATTTGACACAAAATATTTAAATCAATTGTATGCAACTCTAATAAGCATTCACACGTAAAAATTAAAGATTACATGATCAGTGTTTGCAGTCTTGAGGAGAGAAATGTCTTATATCCATCATATCATCCCAAAGGATATTTATGGCTAGTTTCAGAGTCATTTGTTATGCAGTAATATTTTGCTGATATGGCCAAATTCAGTACAGACTTTTCATGTAAAAAAAATTTTGAGCTATAACATAGATCCACTCACAAAAAAATAACTTGGAGAGTTCTCCTCGTGAAAAACAATTGATGAAATATTCAAGTTTTTAGAAACGAATTTTTCCATCAACAAAATGGGTAATTAGTGATTTTGTAAGACTTATAATTTATAACTACCTTGAGACTAAAATTGTCTAAAAACTGTTGAATCATTACAGCTCATATTCTTCTAGTGTTAATCACAGTCTTGGAATTTATTATAGATGCCTTCAAGCGAGAAAGCTTCTTTTAAAATATCCCAATCATCTACGACTGATTTTTGTCATTATTAGTCAATTCCTCTTCCAAAAGGCTATGAAGAAAAATGTTTTTTAATGAAGAAGAAATACAGACTTAGAACTCTTCTATAGAAACGCGTGTGAACTTTGAAAACTTCAAGGATAATTTTTCCTAGCATAAGTTTTGAAAATCGACAATTATAATCACTGAAGCAGGATCTTTTTTAGTAAAAGATGGATTCATTTATTTATCGAAATCATTTACTTACCTTATTAGAGTTAATTTGAGGATTTAGTATGTCGTTATTGTGCAAACTAAATATCACCTGGGAGACTAATTACACCCTTCTTTAGATTTTTGAATCATTATAGATTTAGATATTTCTATCAAATAAATGCGTTTTAAATGCACTGTTTTAGTGCACTTTTAAGCAATTGATATGCTTTAAGTGATTCTTAACTCGAAATCAAATTCTCTATAACCCTCAATTAGATATTCCTTTTTACTTGTTACTCATTACTTGTTACTTTCAACTTGTTACTCATTAGAAATTGATGCTAGATGGAAGTCGCTGTTAGAGGAATCATTGCATAACTTTTGGACGTTTTATTACACATCAAGACAGAATATTTATGTATATAGGAAACGTTGCTTATAAAATAAAGGAAAGAGAGGGTCTTGTATACACACACTATCCCATGTTACAAATATCATACCAGCCCAAAAAGAATAAAAATGATTGCAAAACTCGTAATGTATATAATATTCAAGTAGAAAAATAAATAATCCCAATATTTGTTCTACTGTAATAACAAATTATCATTTTATTAATGTGAGGAAACTCAATTTTTTCAATCTATTAAATAGCCGATATCTTGCTGTGGTAGCTTTTTTTCTATAAATGAAGAAACTTCTGAAATATTTTAGAGGAATTCTAAAATGATTGAAGATACCTAAGTTGAAATGTTTCTGTTTGTTAAGTTGGTGAAAGCATTTGAAATATGGGTGATTATAATACACACTAATATCTCTAACATACATTTGTACCAATCAATAAATACGTGATAATTTATTTTGATGGAAAACAGTGGTGTAAATAATAGATGGAATAGAGTCCTGATGATAAAAAATTATCAACGTACACAGGAATGGCAAAAGTAATTCAAAGCACGTCAAATAAAGACCAAGAAGTTGATTTTCCAGGCTTCCACACCAAATGAAATGGTTGTATACTAGATACAGCACAATAACGAATACTGAACTTCTCTTCCCTTTACATACGACATCTTTACATCGAGCGAAAAAAAGGATTTGACTCTAATTACGATATTTTTTTTATACAACATAGTATAACATCATTATGAGCGACATAATTTTAGATATTCCCTTTGCGGGCTCTCAAGTATCAAAAGAATTCAACAAATAATAGTATTCATGATCTGAACCCAGTTTAAACTCTTTACTCTCAAATATCAATTCTTAAATGGTATCAATAGAGAGTTTTGAATAAATAAATGACGGTCAATTATTGAAAGATTCACTTTGGCACAGATGTAATAACTTTTGCTTGCATGATCTTTTTGGGCTTTGAATACATAGAAACGCATTAAGCCAATGCTACTTCTAATTGTCCTTTCACTGAGCATCTAATATAAAGCAAGATAACAATAATATGCCAAATGATTTGTTTGCTCAAAGAATTATACTCTCTCAGGATTATGCTGCAGGTTTTCTCCATATGGGACCATTACTTACAGCATTATCATGCATATCGGTTTGGCATTTTTTTTGTCAATTTTGTTCATCAAACCTTTCATTTCGGTTATCTTTATGCACTACTGTACTCACTGGACTTTTTAAATTTTGTTTAAATTGTAGTTTACAGATGTTAAGCATTCTTTCATTGGGCTCACTGGTATAGTCAGCATTTTCGCAGAACCAATTCTCATACAAGAGTAAATGTTATGATTCTAACTTTTTCTGAGTGCAAAAACTGTTTTGCTGAAGAGAAGGTAATCGTAATTGTAAAATACTTTATAAACTCTATAGTGAGATAAAATTACAAATTTAGTTTTTTTTAAAATGGCAAAACTCAGAAAAGTATAAAATAGCTTAGAAGCCTCTTTTGGCTGGTGAAAAAAAACAGAAAATGACTAATTCAAAAGAAGCTTATTAATGAAATGCAAACATAAACTTCAAAAAATAAATGTATTTTATTAAAATGTAAGAATCTTACCTCTTTGCTTGGCGTTAATACAAGAATGAAGAAACGCACTTCATGTAGTGTCCTTCCCATATTGGCTGGATGTTTGAGACGTGCAATTGCAACATGTCGCTTCTGAAGAGAGGCTAAATTGCACCTGAAAAGGTATGTTTACATATCGTTATGATTACACTTTGATACATGCAAAAAGTGTGCACTTTACCCTCTCGAGAAAAAAGTAAACATATCCCACAGAAAATGAAAGCATGTGCGACAAAATTTGATAAAATTAATCCTTCATGTTGGTTATTATAAAATATTACCGATCCAATTAATTAAGGTAAAAGTAATGTTAATATTTCAATTAATTTTGAATTTGAGAGGAATAAAAAAAAGCAACAATTCTATCCAACAAAAAGATTTTCTGTTGAAGACACTTAAGAATTATCAAGGGAAAATTATATCTTGAATTTTTTTCACTAAATTTATGCAGATTAAGGAAGATAGACATAATCTTGTTTTGACCAGCTGTGATAAAATTTCGAGTGTCGAACTACTATATAGATATTATTAATTCATATATGCTTATTCATAAGAGATATCTTTGTACACCACAGTAAATATTTAATATTATTCATCTCGCCTTTTTTTGCACACACACAATTCGTTTTTGTTAAAAATGAAACTATTTCCAAATAAAGCTTTGCAGGGAATCAAGCATTCTTTTATTAAAAACTATTTTTAATTGGTATCCAGCCGATTTTACATAATAACTTCGTGTACAAAAAATGATCGTTGAGCGACATTCTGTTTGTGTCACAAAAAGGGGAAATTTGAATAATAAAATATTTATTTTAGTCATCTTAATCATTTTAAGAGCAGAATAAGCATAATTATAACAACTTATAGATAGCGTCTTCTTAGTTTTCCTCGTTGTTAAACCTACAAAATCTCATGTTACATCGCATTCACTTTTTTACTACAAATATTCTGTTATAAATGCATTTTTGGTTTCTAAAAGAAATATCTCACACCTATTATCTAGAAAAATAAAAATAAAGGGCTTCAGGGCTTTTTAATGTTTTAATAAAATTGAATACATTTGTAATTAATGCGCCATTATATAATTATTAATTTTTCATTAAATGATAATTTTAATTATTATTAAACACATTTTAACACAGTGATTATCACTACAATTTTCTTAGCAGAAAAATAATAATGCACTTCTCCATTCAATTTTTTTCCAATGTTTTAAGTTTTCCTTCGACACTTGATAATAAAATTAATGCTACAAAACTGGTGAACAATGCTAAGTTTTTAAAAATTTTTATTGTAAACTGACATTAGACTAACGAGATCTTAAAATTTTTATTGAAGTTACTTAACAGTCAACAATAAATGCATAAATCATTGCAATTGTAATAATGAAGGATATTCGTACATTCGTTTTCCATATATTTTATAATTAATATCGATAATATATATTCTCATGAATTACGCAAAGGATGATTGATATTTCATGATATTGATTTATTTTGGAAAACTACGCGGTTGTTTTAAAACGCGAAACTAAAAAGTTGAACTGAAAATTTAGGCTAAAAAACCTCTAAAATTTCTTTACCATGAAACAAAATTTATAAAATGCTTTTTCCACATTGTTTCAATTCTTAGTTCTTCCAAGGACGCTTTGCTTCGGGACGTGTAACATGCACTGTAATGAATGTTAAGTATGAACTCTGAAATTAATTCCGTCTCTAATGCTGAGAAATTATGTTGGTAACCGTATCGTTATGTAAAACTAGGTCTCCTCTCACGTTTATTGGTCGTAACTTGCCCCTAGTGAAGCTTATTGAATAACAGAATGATTAACTAGTTATTCTAAATTTCTATGCAGATTTATTTCATTCATATATTCCTTATACAATACATTAGATTCAGAATTATTTGGTATACTTAGTGATATATGCCTGAGGCATTTAAAATGGACAAGTTTTTATCAAAATATGACTTCATAGTTATCTATCTTATAATGTTTTATAATATTAAGGTAACTTAAGTACTGAATAAGATGGATATGTCCTTTTACTTCCAGCATAAAAATTTATTGGGTGGATGCTAAGGTGCTATCTGTGATTTTGAAAAAACATTTTGCTAAGAACTACCGAGTGGATGTTCAGTTGCCTTACAACGTGATGCAAAATATACCCCCCCGAAGATTAAAATATATCTTGAACTAAAAACGCCCGTTCTATTCAATAATTATTTGAATATGAACACCATTAGGTACATTTTCAGTCCTAAACTTCTTTTTTTGATTTTATTCATTGTCAGAATAAACTTTTTTAGTTAAAATGCAATTTAATAAAATGGAAATTGTCAGTAAAAAGAGCACTAAATATTAGGGGTTAAAAAATAAATTAAAAAGTATGTTTCAATTTTACAAGCATTTAAAACAATATCATTCTGTTAAATCGATCAACGTTATCAATGTTGAACTTTTTTAAGCAAAGTATCAGTCGAAATAGTTCAAATTGCATGACAATGCTAACGCAATTGTTTCATACATAATTATCATAAATTTATAGATCCTATAGTTGAAAGTTGCTCTTGTAATATTTGAATATGTTATTATAAAATATATTGCAAATTTAAATATTTTTAGTTCATTTTCCTTATTTTTTTTTAAAAATATAGTCAATAGACAAGTTATATATATATATATATATATATATATAGTTTAGTTTGATGGTCAACAATATATATATATATATATATATATATATATATATATATATATATATATATATATATATAGTTTAGTTTGCTTGTCAACAATTATTTTTTTCGCAAGAGGTCTAATAATTGAACCAGAACATATAATTTAAAATCGAATCAGATTCAGTAGTAACTTACCAGCACAAGGTGGAACTCAAACTCATGATCTGTTGACTCGAAAGCAAGAGAGATTAGTTTGAAAGCTTGACCTATTTGCATATATATATATATATTCAGTTATTTATATGTATGTAAAGTGAGCGCTATAAACATCCGCGTTGTTATAAACATCCGATTAGTATTTCTTAGAAAGCCCTTATTTAGCATATATATCATAATAAATTGTAATTCTTAGCATTAATTCCCCAATAAGCTGAAAGAAAGAAATTTAAGTGCAAGAAATTTGTCATTATATGAAGATACGTGAAATTTGATGACTTGGATTCCAATTTGATGATTTGGAACTAGTAGCTGAATGACTTTTTTAAATGCGTCCAAAATGTTTGTAATTATTTTAAGATTTGGTAAATCAAAACAAACAAAAGTTTCCTCAATGATTTTGAAATCATTTTTGAGTTAGTATGGTAATTAGCAGCATCATATATTAATGTAATATTTTTACAAGTAGTTATTTCCATTCAAATACGCATTCAGCAAGAATAATATACACTCGTGTTCATAAATTAAGGATAATACAAGTTCAGGCAAAGAAAAAGAGAGAAGCAAAACAAACGTTACTTATTTGTAAAGTCTATTTATTAAACAAAAGGTAAAGAGCATAAAAGATGTTATATGTTTGAAATCCTTATTAAGAATTACGATTGTCTCCCTGGAGCAAATTTGAAAAAAGAACCTATTTACAAAAACCAATATAATATTGTTGATATGATGGTTAATACATAGTGTGCCTCCTAGATGATGCAATACAGGTCATATAATGCCTAGGCATGATGAGTATAAAATTATCGATCTGATCTTGGGGAATATTACACCACTTATCAAGCAATGCTCTCCAAAGTTCCGGTAGACATGTGGGAGGGGGTTGATGGGCTGCAATTCGTCGGTCAAGCATATCCCACTCATTGGATTTAGGATTATTGGATTAAAGTCCAGTGAGTATGGTGGCCAGATCATACGGGTGATATCCTCCGATTGAAGGCATTCGTCTACAATGTTTGCACGGAGAGGATGGCCGTTGTTATCCAGTAACAAAAGTTCTGCACCCATGGTGCCCCAAAACAAACGTACACGTTGCTTCACGTACATGTTAATGACATCCCGATAGATGTGGCCTGTCATGGTTACATTCTGAACATGCAGGTTAGCTCTGGAACCCAGAATAATTCTTCACCATACGAGCAATTCTGCACTACCGTAATGGTGTTCTCTTGGTGGTAGTGGGTACCTGGCCTTTTCCATATGAAAGTTCATCGAGAATAAGACCAAAAGCTAAACCTGGACTCGTCGGAAAACATCACACAAGACCACTGTTGTGGTGTCTATAATGCATGCTTTCTACTCTAGGCTAACCGCAGGAGACAATGAGTAGCGGTAATTGAAACATATCACAGGCATACGAGCATATAGACCAATGTGCCCTAATCGTCTATACACGGTCTGCCTTGAGATTGTCGTACCGGTATCTGAAGAGAGCTAACGAGACAGGTTTGATGCTGTACTCCGTCTGTTTCCTTTAGCGATAACAGCCAAATACCGGTCCTCATTTGGCGTTGTAACTGAGGGAGACCTGTGCTGTAACGTCTACTCGCATTACCATTACCTTAGCTGTTGCCAAAGCATAGAGATGACACTCTGGGCGATTCCAAGTTCCTCAGATACTTCCAGCTGGGTACAGCCACATTCCAGACGGCCGATAATTCTACCACGTAAAACATTATCCGAATGCTTCCTTTGTGCAATTATGTGGTTATTGCACTTAAAGGATTTTAAAGAACTTGTGAACAATTTTACTTCCTTACAACCATTCCTTACATACCCCTCTCTTACACTCTCATCATTGTGACGTACTATCGGTGCCATCTGGTGGTTTCTTGTAATTTGCATATTGTTCTTCAAGATGTGTGAGATAATTTTATATGTGAAATTTTTATTTTAAAGCTCAATTTTTGTGTGATTCTGAATTATCCTTAATTTATGGACATGAGTGTAGAACTTGTCATATGGAAATATAATTATAGGTGCTATTACGATGTCATACAATATGAAAATGTTCAAATCAAATGCATTCTCCATACTATAATTTTTCGATTTTTCACAAGTATGATCAAGCATAGATGATCTATGCTTTCTTGACGTTTTTGTCTAATTCTAACACTGCAGTTAAAATATAGAATTTTAAAGATCAATTATTGGAACATGTAATATGCTGCTACTCCTCGAGTACCCAATCTTTGTGTTCGTCAAAGAATTACCGTTGTTTTCTTTCTGAAACTTGAGACAGAAAAGTTTTCGAATCTTCATAAGCTTTGATATACTCTGTAGTCTTGGACAAACAATGTTCTCATAGATCATTTGAGAGTTTCTGTGATCAGTGATTTAGATTCTCTGATCAGTAGGGGATCTTTTCCCATTATATTGCCTTTTGCATGTCGTACAATTCCCATTTCTGCCTAAGTTTTCATAGCCATGATTTGACAGTCACGCATAGTTTTACTGTTCAAACTTTAATGACATTTGTTCTTCAATTTATAACAAATGACATTCTTTCTCTAATATTCGGAAAGCTAGAATAAAATTTAAAAATCATTCAACCTTCAAGGATAGTTAAAACCCCTAATTTCCAAAACAACTGCTATTACAAGTAATTCGCTTTAGTTTTCATATATTTTTGTTATTTAAGCGAAAATACTTAAAGTCAGATTTTATGTGACTAAAAATGTCTAGTGCATATATTTATATACATTTACACACACACATGCATATATAAAACATATATGTGTATATATCATAGTAAATGGCCTCCAAAAGTTAAGAAATAACCAATTTCATTTGCACCTAATTTGCAATTGAATGAATGTAAAAATTCAAATTTGGAGGACATGTGTACAAAACAAATATGTATTTATTGCGATATAGAAGTTTACTTTTGAAAAACGCATAAACGATTTTTACAAAAAAAAAAAAAAAAATCTTATTGGAAAAGTTCGTTCTGGGAAAAAAGAAAACAATTCTATGTGATATAATTTCATATAAACATAACAAAAGTAATTTCATAAGGGATATGACCATCACATCCCTAGCTTGAATCTAATAGTGGCATCGACTTTACATGCTATTATTTAAATTTGGAAAACGAAGACGTGACAGTGAGTAAGTTATTTTCCAGTTGCACTACAGACCTTGAAGGAGAACTTAAAGGAGCGACCTGTATACCAAAATAGTCCCACAAATGCTCTACGGGATTCAGGTCTGGAGATCAAGCTGGCCATTACATTCACTCCAAACCAAGTCCCTCAAGAAATTCCTCAACAAATATAGTTCGATGAATTTAGGTGTTATAATCTATAAGAATGAAATCATTGAAAATTTTACAGGCATATGGGGGGACATACGGATCAAGGATCTCATCTCGATACCTAACTCCAGTCACCGCTCTCTACCCTGAAAAACATGCAAGTCAGTGTGACTATCGAGATCCCTGCCCAAATCATTATTATTCCGCCACTATAACTGCGTCTTTTCATAGTGTTGGATTTCCAGTTCTTTGTTCTTTTTAGAATAGCACACGTCTTGAATCACTCTCCCATGTGAATCTGGAATAATCTGTAAAAAGTACTGACACCCATCCCTGTTTGGTCCAAGAATTGTGTTCTTGTGTTCCCTAGCCCAAGATAAACGGGCCCTTCTCTGTCATCTTGTGACAGGGACATACACAAATGATAGCTTTGCATAGAGACCTGCGTGGTGAAGATGCTGACTCGTAATTACAAAGCCTGATGTTTGCATATTTCTCTCTCTCTTATATATATATATATATATATATATATATATATATATATATATATATATATATATATATATATATATATATATATATATATATATATATAAATAGGTGGTAGCCTTGTAAGTTAGGTCTTCGTTCTTGTTTGTTATTAGAAAGTAAAGAAGTCGTGAGTTTAAATAGTGCCTGATATAAAACCAAAGATTTGACAAACTGCGTAATAGCTGCTGGGTTAGGTAAAATATATCATGGTTGCAACGTTTTCCACGTGAGATGATATCTCTGAGAGTGGCAGACCAAATCGGGTACTTTTCTGCTTAGTCCCTGATTCTAAATTATGAAAACCCATCCACTGTCGTGGCCATCCTACTACATAAAAGTGCCTCTTTCAGTGTGGAAAGGTGAGAATCCTAGCAGTTGGACATTGGAAATAAATTGATATATCCAACTAAACTAATAGATTCCAAAATATCGGTGAATC
>CM057809.1:111407886-111430386 GCA_030067965.1 Latrodectus elegans
TTTATTCGGATTTCCTATTGAGATCTAAAGCGAAAGTCCAAGGTTTAAATAAAACATGAATGCAAAAAAGAAATGTAATGTATTTTAGGATTTCAATTTTAGTATTATATATCAAAAATAAGTTCATTTTTAATTATTGTCTTCCAATCATAGCCCCAATTTCTTGAATACATGTTGAAACCATTTTAAAAATATGAACTGCCAAATGTGATAATGTAATTTAAAAATTTAAAAGATTTTTAAAATATAGTGTGTTTAAAAAATGTGTATTTTAGATTGGATTTATACTATTTGTGTTTTTTTTATTTCTCTACTTCTGACTATAAATAATCATTTTTGTCAGATTTATAAATTTATGCACATTAACTTATGCTTACCAAAAACTAAAAATACTACAAGGAAGCAATTCATTTCCTTGATATAACTATTGGCCTTTGACATTTTATCACAAATCTTATTGTCATTTAAAATCTTTCTTTATACTTAAGGAAAATTAAAACTTACTTTCATTTACAATTTTATTTACAGAAAAAACATGTATTCATTTCCATAGATTTTATTAAAAATATTCTTAGGTTTCTAGTTTAATAAAAATTTTAAAAAGTAATTGAGGATTGAACCATGTCTCGCAAGAATAGAAAATAACATTTAAGCAACCCGTTTATAAAATAACTATTGACAGATAATTTATAGAATATTTATAAGGATATACATATTATTCAATTATTAGGTTTCAAACTTTTTTATTAGTTGTCTGTAATTTACTTAAAAAATAGAATGTTATATTTATTACTTACATAGCGCATAGCCAAGATTGGTCATAGTCAAATCCTCCACCTTCGCTTACGTATGTTCCTTGTATAGTACGGGAAAGTAAATGCACTGAAATAAAAAAGAAAAGGCATTTAGAAAAACACAATATGCGTAAAAGAATATAATTATTTTCCATTCGCAAAACATTGTTGATAAGTGGGGATCACTGCATTTAAATTGAAATAAATACTCTTTTGTTTTAAAACCAAACCTTTTTTTGATACACCAAATTAAATTATGATTTTATTTTCTCCATGGAGTATAGATAATAATATCTACTTTAATAGCATGTGTGTGTGTGTGTGTGTGTGTGAAAGAGCCCAACTAAATTGATAGTCATATTCATTGTTTTCAAGATTTATTGTTTAGATGAAATAGCAATAAAATGAATAATTTTTTTTATTATAATCTATTGTATATTATAATTATTTGATATTATTGTTATTTGACAATGGAAATATTAGGGTTTTTGCAAATAGAAATAAAGTTATAATTTTTAGTGATTAATAATGTAAAGCATGAAAATCAAGATTTTAAACAATTAAGAATGAAAAAATAATAGTTGTTTCACTAAATTAAATTCCGATATATTTTTTCATGAATATGAAAGATAAATTTTAAGAGTTTACATTTAACAAGTTTTAAACAAATGTTATCCTGTAGTAGTGTATTTTACCATTATAATTATTTTCATTGTTTTTTTTTAATATCATTCCTTTTGGTGATTAAAAAAAGCATGCAAATTGAATAATTGTAATGTTTCATATTATTTTTCTTTTACTTATATTTAAAAGTATTTTTAAAAAATAATAAATAAGCAAATGGCATTCGTAACGTAAAAATTGCCTTAGAATATAAACTTCGAAAATTTAAAATACTATAAAAATTTAACATATATGGAAAATTTTAATTGTACTTTTCATTTCCTTAGTCAGCTCTAGTAGTTTTGGAACACAGATGAATAATGATTGATATTAACGAAAGGAAAATTTTTTTTTCTATTTCTTGTATACAACACCTTAAATTTTATACAGTATAAAATGAAATAAAAGAATTTTTCTAGATATTTTAGAGAACTAAGTTAAGTTTCATGTTTCTCTAATTTATTTTGAATTTAAGCTATTTATTTAATAAAATAATTTTGAAAACTTTAAAAACTTATATAATGAAGTTAAAAAATGTTGCTCATATGTTTAGAATGCTTGAAAAGGAAAATATTTATTAAAATTTAATCTTCATAATAACATAATATAAAAACAACGTGGAAAGACCTAAAACATATTAGAAATATTGAGTACATTTTAATAGTGATTTTATATGATTCCCTTTATTTTGTATCATAGCCAATATGTTTTTACAATTACTTAGTTTTGCTGAAAGTGTTTTTAAAAATTTATGAATCATATTAAAATTTAATGTAATGAAATGTTAATAGCTTCAAATAAAATCATTTTACAAGCTAAAAATATAAATAGTTCAGAAAAATGAAGTCTTTTAATGGAATATTAAAGGAATTAATTTAGGCATTCTTTGACTCTGATAGTCTGTATATATTGTAACAGAAACACTATCTTCAAACACTATTGGTTTCTATCGGATCCTTCCGAATTAATAATACAATGGATTCCTAAAAATAATCTTAGACACGAGGTTATATTTCCTTATTGATCATAAATTATCTTTCAATGCTGCTATCTTTTACAATCTTAAATTTCAGATTTAGCTCCAATAATATAAAATGTACCCTAGAATAATTTTCATTTCTTCTAATATAGCTATAAAAATTTTTAAATGAAAGTAATTGGTAAGAATGAAAATTCAAGTATGATTACGTAGTTCTATGGTTTAACAATAGCAAATATTATTTCAAACCTTATCAAATGACGAATATTATAAATACCTACAATTGAAACTTGTTACTAATATCAACAAAAAATTAAAAGGATTGAACAAACATATATAATGCACATTTTAACGAAATTTTTGGAAAGCTGATTTGAACAATGATTTACCGAATTATTATTTTATAGAGAGTCGCTAATATAATTATTTATTTATTAATTGATCAAATTAGCCATTTAAACTTGAAATGTATTATTTCTTTTATTTAAGAAAAAGTTTCATAATGTTCAAAAGCAAAATTTTATTTTTCAGTTTAATAAGAAACTGAATTACATAACTCATTATTTGAGGAAATATATATATATATATATATATATATATATATATATATATATATATATATATATATATATATATATATATATATATATATATATATATATATATATATACACACACACACACACACACACACACACAGAGTTTTGAAGTTAACAACATAATATTAACGGAAATAGACTTCATAATTTTTTTAAAATAAACTATTACTGCATTCGCTTAAGTTTAGGAAAATTTGTAGCAATCGATATGAAAAGCTATTGATACTTTTAGTTTTCGATACCTTGTAATACAAATTACCACCAAAACCTTTTTGTTTTTTTCTCTTCTACTTAGCAGAAGTGGCGAAAGGTTCAGTGGAAAAGAAGCCAGGGAAATCGGGTACATGCTAGAGACAAAGTCTCTTGTCTTTCCTCCCGAAAACAAGTGCAAATACCTGGAGGCAGAGGAGTGATAAATTGGTTTTTACTGGAGAATGGGAGGAGTGATGCTCTGGCCTCCTTCATCCTGCATGATGGTGGCCTCGTCTTCATGTTAACTTCGATAAGGAAAATTCTTTTAAATGCCACCATGTTTATAATTGAAAGTATGCAACGTTTATTTTCAGTAGGAATTATATTTTAAATCTACTGTTTCTTAGAAAAATGCACTAAGGATTGTTTAAAACATTTATATAGTTTCAATATTCAGTTTTATCTTTAACTAAAATTGCAAAAACAAATACTTTCTTTTTATTAAGGGGTAAGTTCAAAATAGTAAAACCTTAGCAGTTCAGTAATGGTATTTTGCGCTTTTATCTTGCATACACAATTAAAGTGTTTTTCTATTATGAATCTCATATTTTAATAGCTCCAAAAAGAAAGAATTTTTTATTTTATGTGGTGTGAATTATTGAAATATTAACAACAATTTTTAATGCTCAAGAATAAAACAAAGAAAATTCATACTTACCATAAAAAATTTTTTTCTCATGAGAACTTTTCTTTCAATTTCAGTATGAAAATTATAAAAATATGCATTTTTTATATTTAAATAATTTTATAAACATTTTGTATTTTGAATATTGCTACGTCGGTGATTTTTATATGAAAAATGTTAAGTGACTTTGAATGGAAAAGTTTCTGATTTTGTCCTTTTTAACTGTCCTGCATTTCAAATGCATGAAAATTATATAAATATGCCTTATCCTTTACCTTTTATTTTTAAAATATATATAAATTTTGAACTTTGAATTTATAAAACTATTTGTATCTAATTTTTGTGTTTGAAAAGTCATAAAAGATAACTCTTTATTATGAAAATGACAAAACTGGGATTTAATTTTTAATTTCATATGTAAACTACTTGTAATTATTTGAGATAATAAATTTTCTTAATTAATTTATATATTTCCTTATTAATATAAAATTCTTTTAATTTTATTATTTTAAATTATATAACTGATAATTAATTTGTTGAAATATTTTGAAAGATTTTAGAAATGTTTTTTGTGAAATAAAAGTACATGCTAGAATTTTTCCATGATATTTAATTAGAATAGAAATACATAGTCTCTAAATCTCTAAACTTAGAATAGTTTCAATTAGTCTTATTTATTTAAAAGAAAATGCAGTACAAGTTTTTGAATTACATCACACGAAGAGAAATTGTTTCTTCAACTTAAAAACATGCTAAAATAGCTGAATGCTTAGCATTTTAGTTTTCAATTCAGCTATTCATAAGTTTGGTTCTGTCATTGTTAAATGTTCGTAGTGGTCTGAAATCAACTTAAAATTCGATCCAATTAGCTGACAAGCTCAAAAGAGACTGCTTGATTGGCAAACGAATCCATTCTTCAAATTAAAATTTGTAGTGCAGAGAGATGTTTCCTACAACTTTCATGCACTTTCCGTTTGTGGGGAAAAATAGATAATTTTATGACTATATTAAAAAACAAAAAATCATCAAAAAAAACAAGAAAATTGAATATTAATAGCAATAATTAACCCTTTTATTACTCTTTTTCTCAATATAAGACTGAAATAAGCGTATTTTTAAACTAAAACTTGCAAACCAAGAAATGTGTAAAATATTCCTTAATATTTTATTGAGAATTCTTGCATTGCGACAGTCATTTTGATCATATAAATTCATACAAGAGTTACTGGAGGTAGGCTTTTATTTTTTTTGCAGTGTAGTCAATTTTTCTTTTTGCTTATATATATTTACATTATTCTACAAAATAATTCAAATATGCTTTAGTTTCTAAGTTTGTTTTTTGTTAAAAGCACTTTTAGGCATTATTTTTATATTATTAAAGTTTGTCAAATTATGAAAGAAACCTGAGATAAATAATCTAATGATTTGATACGTACAGAGATTTAAAGTATTTTAATGATGTTTACCAACTTATTAAAATTATTTCCTTTTTACATTTTGCTATTAGTAATAAATATTTAGAATTTTACTTACAAGTAAGTGAACTTGAATAAACAAAATTTTAAATAACATATGAATTGTTTGGATTTGTACATTTGGAATCAGTTACCATCATAAATCCTTATTTACGTTTGAGGATATTTGATTCGATTTATCGCTAGCTATCTAGATATAACAAGTAAGTATATTTTCTTTTTTTGAAGAATATATATATATATATATATATTCCTGCTAAAGTTTTCAATTTAATTGGTGCATTTATAAATTAAACATTTAAAGCAGAAAAAGCTGGTAAAATTCTATAACCTGGGCCAACATGTTGACAGAAACAAAAACCATATTTATAACCATATCTTTGTGTTTCGAACTCCTTAAGATTCAAGGACAATAGCTAATACATTAGTAGAGTAATGATTGCTACTTTATTTTAAAATTGTCGTCATAATAGAATATTTATTAGAATGTAACTATGTCATTATTCAGTTGTCTTTCTAAAGTAACTTTTTTCATATAAATTTATACATATATATTTATATATCTATATATTTGAATAATTATGAATCGTTTATTTTATTTGTGTATAAAGAAAAATAATAAACAAATATTCATTTTAATATGAATATAAAAGTAATATAATTAGTCTATTAATAACAAAATACGTCGTTAAGTAAAATTACATTTAGTTATACTATCAAACCTTATCTTTAGATGAATCCTAAACTAAATCCTCCTCCTTTATTTGATAAGAATAAAATGAAATTTTATTGGAAATAAAACAGAAATGAATAAATTAGAGTAGAATATATTAATTAAAGATAATATTATAGTACATGTCTTCTATTACTAAGTAAAATTAATTAATTTCAGTCCTTATTCTCTACAGAAACTCTCAAGAAAAGGTATCTTGTGATGAATTTCCTTACGTATAAATATGTAGAATGAAAGGAATTTGATAATTGAAAGATTGTTTAAAAAAGAACTATACTGATTATTTCTGCAGTTGAATATGATATAAATGCATGAAAATAATAGGATGTATGGCATTGTTCATTTAGAAAGATTACAGTTATCATTTTATATCAGCTATGAATGAAATAATTTAGATAATATTACTGTTTCCAGTTATAATTGAGGGTAATAATAAAAGTAGATTTTTTCTCAACATTTAGTTGTTAGAAAACGTTTATTTATTTATTTTTTACTAACAGTTCTCTCTTTTCCCAGGTAACAATATAAACTTTGATCATAGAGATAGATGGGACCTTAATGGTAATTGTGATCCAAAACCGTATCTTACATTTAATTTATAAGCAATATTTTAACTTTAAATTATTAATGAATTTGAAAACCAGCTTTTTCAGTGGAATAATGTCAACTTTTAACATGTATAAAAAAGCTACATCATTAATTTTAATATTGTTAAAACTATTGTAATTTCTGCGTTATGTATAATGTTATAATTGGGGTGGTAAAATAAATATCTTATTACAAAATTTTATTTTATGCAGTTTTCATTTACGAACGTAAATGAAAACTGCATAAAATGTTTGATTACGAAACAGCGTTATAAGAATCGAAATGAAAATTGAAAATATAAATATATAAAAATAAAATCACTTGTAAAATCTATTTTTGTTGTAGTAGAATATATTTTTAGTTATATAAACTAATCACACACACAGTTTTAACACATTTCTGTAATGGATAGTTTAAGTTAAAATGTGAGATTAAAACTGTAAATATAAGATCTCTTTTAACATCTATGAAATATAAGCAATATAAAATATTTCTTATGTCTAGATACTTCATTTAAGAACAAATATTATAAGTTTACAACTATTTTGATTACTTTAAACTACCGATATTCATGTGATCACAAAATAAAATTTACGTGTATTGTGGTCTACAGAAAGTTATAACTAAAATAATTACGATACATAGTTTCTCTTTTTGACAACATAATTCTCACATACTTAAAAAAGTAAAAAACTTTGCTAGCTATTTATTTTCACTGAAACATTTTCACACATAAGAAAAAGAAACTTTACAAATAACCCAGATGAATGAAATAATTTGGAAAAAATTTAAAATAAGCTTCTCAAGCACATATTCAATTAATTTATTTAAAAATAAAAAGTTGAGCAGTAACTCAAATAACATTTCTTATACGATACATTGAATTCTTTTTTATAGTCCAAACCTAATAGCTGGTGCGGATAATAGTTTCTCCCTGCCCAAGGCTACTTGGCTGAATTTGAATGGATTTGTCGTTGCTTTGAGGTATTCCATTTAACTTCTATCTATTTTAATTAAGTTCGGAGTGTCAAGTGTAGGGAAGTAGTAAATTAGGTTTTATACCACAATAAAATATATTTTATTTCTTTAGGAAGAAATCAAAGCATTGGAAAAGTCGTTTCTAGTGAATTATCTTTAATTTAGACGTTTTAATTTTAATCAGTCTTATTTTCTGTACTTTAATTAAAATTAGAATTTAGTGATAAGCTTAGTTATTTATTATTTACCTTAATTAAAAATATAATATAAATACATGTTCATTAAGCTAAAATTGAAAAGTATTTCTTCCAGAGTGATTTATTTGCAACTTTGCAGAAAAAAATTGAATTTAAGAAAAAAATAATCTTTAATCAATAAATTTTCACCTTTCTTCACTTCACTAGTAATTAATTGAATATATTTTTCAATGAAACTACACAGCGAAAAAGTTCAATTGATTAGTAATATCATACAGTTAACCAATACAGATAAAAATTTATTAGCTATTGAAAATGTTTGTAAAATAGATTCTCTCTTTCTCAAATGCTTTCCTTTCAACTGATACTCTCTCTTTAGAATGGATTGTATTATTAAATAATTTCTAATCACATATATTGTATATGTTTCATCCGAAACTATTATTTACTTATTGAGCAATTAATCAAATAAATTGTATTTAAAAGTTAATTGTTTCCTCTTTTATGCTTGTAAATAAACTATTTTAACTGTAAGATACGTGGGGCATTTTAATGGAGGTAAACTTAAAAAAGCTATTGGAAATATCAACATGCAATTTTATAAATACGGATTTTATTTGAATCATGAATAGACATTCATATGTGAATTAAAATTTTAATCGTCAAAAGTCTTGGTTAAATTGCTTACCATAAGATAAAATTACAATATGCAGAATCGAGAAGCACTTTTTTATCGATTCATTTTCTTGAAAGCAAGAAAATATTAAATATACTATAATGTTGCCTTTTCTTGGACAAAATCTATTCTACACATTTATGATTACCTATTAAAATTCTTACGTAAATTTATATAAACAGAGCACCAGTTATAGCCTAAAATGAAATTATAAGGGAAATCATTTGCAAAATAACAAATAGAAGGAGTCCTTGATGGCAAAGTTAGGGAATGAAAAGTGTAATCTGATGTAAATGCTGCTGCATGAGAATGAGTAAGTGAGAAAATGATTTAAATGGCTCTGTATTTCGAGACCCATTAAGTGAGAATGAGGCATAACTTTCTAGAGTGACTAATTTTAATACCTTCGACCTAGCTTAGATTCATGGAGGAAGGCTTGTAACGTTGCAATGGTAACCGAGCAAAAGGAGGAATTTTACGACAGGAATGAATAATGTGTGCGATGTTTTTTTTATTTTTTATTTTATTAATAGGAGAAGGGGCTCCGTCAGAGAGATACTTTCGAATACTTTTTGGTTGGTTGATTAAAATCTGTTCTTCCTTTAAGGCTATGTTTTGCAAAAGAGTACTGAAAAAAATCCAAGTGAATGATATGTTCGACAAAAAATATACATTGGTATTATTTTGCAAAAAAGGGAAGTGCAAGCGTAATTAATATATTCCCAGAAATATTCAATAAAAATAATATTCATTAAATCGAGAATTTTATCAATTAAATGTCATGTGCGAGAAATAGCATTGATAGAATTTAAATATTAATTTTATAAATTCGCTTTTAAAAATTTTTAATATTCTGTATTACTATAGAAGATTTCATATTAATCCCACTTGCATTGCTATTTTCATAAAATAAATCAATATATTAATTATGTAATGATATTTTTCTATCAAATCACACACAATGGAATTTTAAATCAATAGAATTTTACTTGAATATTCTAAATCACTGTTTTAAATAAAAATCTGAGTAATATTGATTATTATACATTCAGTAAAATTGTGAAGAAAATTAGGTATTTTAATTACTATTGTCTTGCTGATTTTAATGGATAATACAATGATCTAAGCATAAATTCATATTATTCGAAATAGCAATGCAAATGTAATTAACTTTATAGCCATCAGAGGTTGTGTGAAGGATCTTATTTATTCTAACTTTGCAGTGGAAACATAGTTTGTGCTTTCACTGCAAAGCAAAGTCTTTCCCATTAAGCAGTTGTCAAGAGTACAAAAGCCTCTAATTCTCGATAGGACATATATAGGCTTTCCTTCGGATCACAGCAGAGTAGTGTTCTCCTGATGATTGATTTAGTTTGGGGATGTCCATCGACCTATATCACCTGACGAAACAAACTTGATTTTGCAATTTAATTTTGTGAATATTCTACTCAGAAAACTTTACCAGTATTTGTTAAACATTTTTATTACACTAAATATGAAATTATTTTTCAAATATTTCAAAATGTTTGCCAAGAAATTCAATGAAACTCTAAGTAATTATCATATTTAATAGTCTAAAAGCTGAAAAAATAGGTGATAGCAATTATTATTGAATGCTATATGCTATTTTATGCTGAATCTCATAATATTTGTAAAATTTATTTGAATTATACATGGCTATTATATTATGATTCTTTTTCTACTCTTATTCATAAACAAAATAATTTGCACGTGCACTCGATAGAGTAAAAATCTGTGACTTCATGACAAAATATAAGAATTAAGAGATCCCTAACATGTAATGCGTTCCAACTGTTTAATATTTCAAAAAATGTAGAATTTTTCTTTGAAAGCGTTGCTGCTGCAAATCTCCCGGTCAGCCCTCTTCTGGACTAGATCTTTGAGTTTTATTCAGTCTCAAAAAATCTTGGATTAGAAAATGTAATCGATGGGCAACACCTAAGAATCTGTGATGGAGAAGCCTGCTCCAAAATTAATTGAGTTATAAGTTAATATAGAAATTTTTTCTTAGCATTCTAAATATAATTATTTATTGATTCACACAATTTTGCAATGAATCCTTTTCATAGTTTTTTCATGCTTTATTACATTAAATACATTTAAAATTACATCATATATTTTATTAGTAGAATAATTTAGGCTTGTAAACTTTAAAAAACTTCACGAAATTCTTAAATTTTTATAAACAATATTAATTGCTAAATTAACCAATTTTCTCTACACTTTACTTTTTACATGAATTGTAAACTTTATAATTAAAAACTTTAACTTTCAACTGTTATTTATATATTTAATATTTATTTTATCATAAAATCTTTTTTGTAACGTGATTTACTTACTTTATAATTTCATAGGATATACAGCCATTTATGAAGAAGAGAGATATTGCTTTCGTATTAGAAGGTATACTTAAATTTACTGAAGTCGTTTGCAAGAAATTTTTATGAAATATTGTAAGGATATCGAAAAAGTTATTCTTGTAAGTGTTATTATTTTTTACATCTGTTTACATGAATCAATTAAACTATGAAAGTAAATTGTATAATGTAAAAATAAATCTAAAGATAATTCATAGTTAAATATATGTAAAGGAATTAACTTCATTTCATTATATCATACTTAAAATATAGTTTATTTTATACTTCGCATTTTGAATCAATTATTAAGATTAAAAATACAACTATCAGATAATATTCATTTCCCAAATTAACGTCATTTTCTCCTCTCATAAAGCAGTTTCTTATGATAAAAAAATAATTCGGAAATTATGATAGAATGGCACACCGAGATCTAGTGGCACGGCAACGCTCGTCGGTACCGTAAAGTACCGCGTTCGATTTCCGCTGCTGTTGAATTAAGCTAGATGGATGTTGCTGTTGAATTAAGCTAGATGGATGTTGCTGTTGAATTAAGTTAGATGGATGTTGCTGTTGACTTCTGCCTGCACCTCTATCGGAGCGGGTGCTTGAGAGTTTTCAGGGTGTTATTTTCTCCCTTGCGCCATGTAAATACGGCTTACTATGAATGGAAAAATTTCGCGGCAGAGACAATTTATGTGGGGGATATTAATATGTCTTACAGCCGATATGTTATCCACTATGTGGTATCATAATTATGAAATAAAATATAAAATTACTTAGACGTGATGTATAAGATTCTAAATAAATTTCTTTTACAAATTTAGGGAAAAAACCAAATAATTTATCTTTTCTTCAAATAATATTTTAAATTTATTTGTAAAAGTTTTATCTGTAAATGAGCTTAAGCAAATAAATCACGTGGGTTACACACTTCGATTATGGATAGAATTCCTCTTTGTTGGATTCAGATAGGATTTTTGAGAAAAGGCACTATTTTCTTGTAAGACACTAAAATAGAATTCAACTTCTGAAATGGAGAATCAACGAATTAACACATTAATAGATACATACGAACAAAAAAGGCACAAAGTTGAACCTTCCAGTATTTGCATATAACCACCTGAATGGGATTCATTAAACCTCACTTTTGTCTTTTTGATGGATTAAAAACTTAGAATGTTTCATTGATCAAACATTTCTCATTTAATTCAAACGGAATTTTAACCCTTGTATCATTATTTTATATACGCGTTAAAAATTGAACTCACATAAGTTTCCTACGAAATTTGTACTGAGGCACAAATTGAATTACTTTTACTTTTTTTTTTTAGATCAAAATAAATTATTTTGTTAGCTTGGTAAGACTTTTCTGTAAGCCTAATAGATTATTTTGCTATCTTTTGATTCTACGATTGTTGGTAGTTTCAAGTTAACATTATGTACATTGAATTTCCTGTTTACTCTAAAATTCAATTAAATATCTATTTTAATACATTCCACTATTGATTTTTGCTCCTCATATTCTTCAATAATTTGTACGATTGCTACCATTTATGGATATAAGTTTGTTAAACACATGTATAAATAAACACTGTGCAACGTTTCTTTCTTTCATGAGTTTACGAACTAAAGTTTTAACGAATAAAACTAAGAAAGTCAAGGTAAGAATTTCAATAAAGGATGAAACGAAATATTTATTACATTGAATATTTAAAATTAAAAAGCCATCTTTGAAGCGAAATATTATCTGAAAATATTAATGATGTTAATAATTTTTTTTCATTAATTTATTTTAAAAGAGCAGATTATGTATTAATAATGCTTGTTTTGTAATAATAATACATTGGCGTTATTCCGTTAAGGAATTCAATTAAATATTCAATACATCGTTATTTGCTAAAAATCATGAATAAAAAGGATAGCATTTTCAAAACTTGATATTCATACTCTGTTATTGTTAAAAGGATTTGAATACATTATATAAATGCAGGAGATTACATGCAAATGAATTCAATCTTCGGAAGAAAAAGTTTATTTTATTATTTTCATTAACTTTTCTGAATTTTGCGACTAATATCTGCGTCAAATTTTTAACAATCTCTCCTTTACCACTGCCTTAGGATATCTTCAGCGAGCATTCGAAATTTTCTTCCTCGAAGCAAATTTTTTGCTAACGTTTTGGTGACAACTTTTTAAGTAACTTTCAAAGATATTTTTAATTCAACGTCAACAGCATTGCAGGACAACAGTGTAAAACATTTAGAAAATTCAGAAAGTTTCTTCTGGATTTTCTAAATGTAATTTTCAAATAATGAATATTACATTTAGAAAATTCATTAACTAAATATTCTAAATAATGAATATTATTTTACTTGAATATTCTAATTGCTTTTTTTTAATAAATTAGCTGCGTTATTTTAATCCTTATTAATCATTCCCCTAAGTATGTAGATTTAAAAACTTCTGTTACGGAAAGCTTACAATGATTTAAATAGCCCAAAGGTATCACCATAAAACAATTTCACAGACATTTAGAACGAAATTAACCTTTTAAATGTAAGCGTAATTTAAGATTAACGTTGGTACAGGATGAAGGTATAGTTAAAACATAATTTTTATAAATATGCAATTTATATTAAAGTTTCTATTTTTAATCTGATTTTTTTATATTCTGCTTTTACTTACATATTATCTAAGATTAAGATTTTATTGTTTGTGATTATTTCTTTTCTTGTAATTATGATCTTTAGTGTTATCTATAAGTATTATCTTTTCTTATAATTGTGGCTGGATAATTTTTATAAATTAAACTACCCATTTTTTTTCTGGCTGGAAGTCCTTTTTTTTAAAATTCTATTCCATATTCCCCGCCCATTTTGACGAAGTGAGATGCCCTGACGTAGGACTTGAAGGAAACCTGTTTTGCAAGGCGAAAGCGAGGGGAGGAGGAAGAAGAGAGGTGTAAGCACCAGGGAAAGAAGTAAGAAACAAAAAGGCTACAGTACATCGCCTCAAAAGCCTATAAGCAGAAAAATTGAAGTTTCCAGATAATAAATGCCTACATATATCCCATATCATAAAAGTCTGAAGAAGAAGAAGAAATATGCTCATGTAGTTTTATTCCAAATGAATTCTTCATTATTATGAAGGAAGCCTTGTCGAACAACTGATCAAGCAGGTTTTTGAAGCCCTCTAAATAGGCCGGCCTAGTTTACTGACTGTGTGTATATAAGTTAATGTTTTTTTTATTTATATTCCCAGCCAGTTTTTTTTAGTGTGGTACCACCTATTTTATAAATTTAAATAAAAATATGAATATAACTTTAAGCAATTTAGTGTCATTATGAACTCCACGTGAATGCTTAATCATGTTGGTAGCTAAGTTATAATATTGAAATAATATAAGTGATTTCAGTAATTGAGTTATTAGAGCTTAAATACAGTGATGGAAAAAAATCCCAACACCAAGAAGGAGTTGTGCTAGAGAAACGAAATTTGGCAGGCGTGTTTATACATCTGAAAGATGACGTTGATTCAAATTTTGCACTCAGGGCATCAGTGTGACCTTAGTAGCGACACACGGAAGATGCAAATCAGGTTTGCTTTAAATACGAGCTTTAACGTTCCTGAGCGTTGTTTAGCGTCGAGATTCGATGTAGTGAGTTGATGCTAGTCCACAATGCCTTTAAGAAGACGATGAAGCCATTATCAACAGCCCACTGAGTTAGAACGAGGTCGTATAATAGGCCTACGAGAAGGTGGATTTTCTTTCCGTGAGATTGCAGAAAGGCTTAGCAGGAATGCATACACTGTGCATGAATGTTGGCATCAGTGGTCAAAGGAAGACACTGCCTCACAAAGACCGGGCTCCGGGCGGCCACGTGTCACTTCTGAGAGGAAAGACCACCGTGTTCAGCGTATGGCAGTAGCGAGTTGTACTGCGTCTGCAACAGAAAATCGAGCAGCAGTTGGCACCACAGTGACACAACGAACTGTTACCAATTGGTTACTTTAAGGACAGCTCCGGGCCAGACATCCTGTAGCGTGCATTTCACTAACACCAAACCACTGCCGTTTGCGGCGTCAGTAATGTCAGGCTAGAGCTCCTTGGAGGACGGAGTGGAGATCTGTTGTGTTTTCTGTTGAAAGCCGGCTCTGCCTTGATGCCAATGATGGCCGTGTGTTGGTTAGGAGGAGGCAGGTGAGCAGCTGCAGCCATCCTGTCTTCAGCCTAGACACACCGGACTTACACCTGGAGTTATGGTCTGGGGAGCAATTTCTTATGACATCTGAAGCACTCTCGTGATTAACCCACGCACCCCGATAGCAAATGTGTACGTCAGTCTGGTGATTCAACCTGTTGTTCTGCCTTTCATGAGTATAATTCCAGGAGGTGTTTTCCAACATGATAACGCTCGAACTCATACTGCTGTTGTAATCCAACATGCTTTACAGGGTATCGACATCTTGCCTTGGCCTGCCAGATCACCAGATAAGTCTCCAATTGAGCACGTATGGGACATCATTGGATGACAACTCCAGCGTCATCCACAACCAGCATTAACCGTCTCTGTAATGATCGACCAAGTGCAACAGGCATGGAACTCCATCCCACAAACGGACATCCTGCATCTGTATGATTCAATGCATTCAAAATTCTGGCGATCACAGCGGTTATTAATGTACCTTTATTTCACTTCTGCAATGGCTCTTCTCAAGCTTAAATGAACCTGTGATCTCAAAATTGTAATCAATTACGTACGTTACCTATATAAATGTATTGCTAAAATTTCATTACTCTACAATAATTATTTCTTGGTGTTGGGATTTTTTTTCCATCAGTGTAGTTTTGTTACTTTATAAGTGATTTAAAGGAATTTTTTAATTAATAAAACAAAGCCAATTTCTATTTTTCAGGGTTGAATCTGGGTAGAGAAAATAAAATAATAGATACACAACGCAATGTTAAAAAATAATACATTATTTTAATTTAAAATATCATTTGTAATCGTTATTTAATAACAGTAATCATATACACAGAATTAACCAGAATAAGCCGTTTAAAGTGGATTTTGAAAAACTGAAAATGGAATAAGATTCTGGCATAGTTTTAAACATGGCTGGCTATTAAAAGGTTACATGGTGACCATTGCTCATGGCGCTCAAAAGACAAATTATTAGCTGTAAAATTGAGAATTTCTGGAGAAGTGGAGGAATTTTAATCAAGTCAGGGTGACCTTAAAAAACACGACTCATATGTAGATGTTTGCGCGGCGCTTCGTGATAGGTTTCGCTTCAGTCACTCAATGACAACAGATATTTCCCGTTTAACTACAAGTTATCAGTTACCCTCAGAATCAGCATGAATATATTTTTCACGAATAGAGAGTTTATCCTATAAATGCGTTCATAGTGAACGAAGTCGTGAATTCGAGCAATATAGATTAATTATTGTCTACGGCAAAAAATGGACTTAAGCCTGAACTTTTAAGAGGAATAACGCCTTTAGCTTTCACGGACTATAGTGAATTTAAGAAACAAGTCATTCTCTTAGAGAAATGCATTCCATTAAAAAGACCGCCAACAACACAATTTAAAACAGTTCATGCTGTGACTCAAATAAATGAGATAAGTGAACTAAAATCATTAATCAAACGTAACACAGAAAAAACTCAGAAATGCAGGGCATGTTTATAAAATTAGTGACTTATAAGCTCAAATAGCTGAATTAAAAGTAAGCCAAATACCAACGCAAGATAGAAACCAAAGAATACCTAATTTGTTTTGCGTCAGGTGTAAAAAACATGGGCATGAAGAAGCCACATGCAGAATACCCTTTTGTTCCTTCTGCCGTAAAATTGGATACGAAACGCAAAGATGTTGGTATTCCAACAGGCAAAACAATTTCCAAAAAGGTAGAGATAATAGAAGAAATCATTTAAACTAGCAATAGGGGGAGAGACAGCTGCACCTCGCTACTCCGAAAATAAACTCACAGGTGCCTTTATTTGTTACATCCACAATAAATGATAAATGGCCAGTAATTCAAACCACAATAAATAATGTAAAAGTAAATGGGATCTTTTAGATACAGGCGCACCTTGTAACCTAATCGAACGAAACTTTTTTGAAACGATAGCTAATCAAAGTAGTGTAATGCTCTCATAATGTAAACTTCAAATTAAAGGTATTTCAGACCATGTGTTAGAAATTGAAGGAAAAGTAAATTTAAAAATTAAAATAAATACTACTGAATTTCAAAGTGATTTCTATATTAATATAAAGATAGTATTTCTAAAATATATAAATATAATACTAAGTAGTGATTTTTGTGCAACATAAAATAATAATTGATTATAGCCAAAAACTATTACATAATGCAACTACTTCAATTAAATGGAATTACCAAAATCCTGACTGTGACGAATTAAAAACTAATATCGTGAACATGGAAAATAACAATAGTTGTATTTTTGAATTTTCCGTTACCAAAATAAATATTTTTCCTGGAAAAAATTATAAAAATCAAAACAAAAGAAAAGCTAAACTCAAATTTAGTTTCAGTTTTAATAGAGCCTGCAAATGACCATGCGGGTGACAGAGTATGGGTTGCTCGCTCTCTAAACCCAGTATCTAAGGAAGGCAATTATAAAATAATGGTTGCAAATACATCAAAAATACTATACACATAAACAAAAGTTAAAAATTAGATTCCATTGAACCTTTACAAATAAAAAAAAATAATACTAAAGAATGTAATACTTTTTCCTCTGAAGAAATAGGTGATGATTTCGAAGCTTGGGATGGAAGGGGAACTAGATTTATCTCATCTATCCGAGGATAAGAAAAGTAAATTACTTCCGCTGCTTGAAGAATTTAACATGTTTTTGCCTATTCTGTTCAAGATTTGGAGGGTTGTAATACTATACAACACGAAGTTAATTAGATAGACCATATTCCAGTTAGGTAAAAATTTTATAGGCCTCCTCATCACCTAAAAGAGGAATTAAATAGACAGGTCAACGAGTTACTAGACATAGGGATTATTAAAGAAAGCGATTTCCCTCATAGCGCACCAGTACTTCATGTCAAAAAGAAAGATGGTTTATTCAGACTTTGTACCGACTTCAGGAAATTAAATGAAAGAACTATACCAGACTCTTTTCCTGTTCCTAATATAACGGACTTAGTGGACAATTTAGGAAATGCTACTCTATTTTCTTGTATGGATTTATGTAGCGGGTTTTTCCAAATGAAAATTGATCCTAAAGACACGTATAAATCCGCATTTGCAACTGATCATGGTTTATATGAATGGAATAGAGTACCTTTTGGTATGCGCAATTTGCCTAATAGTTTCCAAAGATTATTGGAGATAGTACTGTCTGGATTAAAACCTCTTCAAATAGCAGTATATTTAGATGATATCATAATTGCTTCTGACTCAATAGGTGAACATTTAAATAAATTACGGTTAGTTTTTAAGAGATTAGAAGAACATAAATTGAAACTTACACCTTCCAAATGCTGTTTTTTAAAGGAAACTGTATACTTTCTAGGTTTTAATGTTTCAAAAGTGACAGTTTATCCCGATAAGAAAAACATACAAGCTGTGTTAGATTTCAAAATCCCAGCCACTCGTAAGCAAGTTAGAGGATTTCTTGGATTGACAGGGTTTTACAGAAGGTTTATAGAAAATTATGTATATATAGCATTACCTCTAACAAACTTTATAAAAAATGATTCTAGATTCAGTTGGGATGATTCAGCTCAGCATGCTTTTGACATTTTGTAAAACTGCTTAATTTCTGGACCTTGTTTGAAACTACCGGATTTTTAAAAGGAATTTAAATTAATTACTGACGCTTCAAAATATGCTTTAGGAGCTGTTCTTTGCCAAAATGACGAAAATGGCTTCCCACATCCTGTTGCATACGCTGGTAAAAAACTAAAAGATGCGAAAATTCGATATAGTACGGTAGAAATAAAATGCTCGATGCGGTATTCGGCGTTACCCACTCTTTAAACAATATATATAAGGGAAAAAATTTATCATATATTGCGATCAAGCAAACCTTTCCTTCGCACTTTT
This sequence comes from Latrodectus elegans, assembly GCA_030067965.1. NCBI lineage: Eukaryota > Metazoa > Arthropoda > Arachnida > Araneae > Theridiidae > Latrodectus > Latrodectus elegans. The sequence continues at coordinate 111,426,919 of CM057809.1, forward strand.
AGTGCGAGATCCAACTTCTAGAATAGCTCGATGGGTAATAACTCAGCAACAATATGATTATACCATTATTCATAAACCGGGAAAATCAAATATAACTGCTGATTACTTGTCTAGGGGTGTAAACGCAGTAGAAGTAATAATTCCAACTACGGTTCTGATTCCACGATGAAACATTGAATTAAAATTCATCAGAAAAAGGATATAAAATGCCATCAAATTATTAATTATCTAAAAAATAAGGAGACACCATCACCTAATCATGTGTTATTTTTTGAAAAAAATAATCTTCTTTACTGTATACCAAAAAATGCCCCCAAACATCGTGGTGACACCAAAAATAAATTAGTGGTACCCCTAACTTCAGTATCAGAAATAATGCGTCAGTGGCAACCCATCAGGGATTTCAAAAGACTCTGAACAGAATTAGAGAAAAGTTTTATTGGGGTAATATGTATAAACATGTTTTAAAGTATGTCAAATTATGTACTTTTTGTGTTGAAAAGAAAGGTCATAAGCCCGAAAAACTAGCCCCATTACAGCGCGTTCAAGTCACACAACGACCAATGGAAACCACAGCTATGGATGCCCTGGGTCCACTTCCTCTAACTTATTCAGGAAATAAGTATATCTTGGTGATTTCTGATTATTTTGCACTCTAGCCAGAAGCATATCTGACACCCGATATAAAAAGCAAAACCGTTGCTAGAGTATTAGAAGATTTTATTAATCGACATGGTGTACCTTCTCGTCTAATTTCCGACAGAGGCTCTAACTTTATCTCAAAATCCATTTCAGAAGTGTATTCGAAATTAGGTATTGAAAAACACCTTACTACTTCATATCACCCTCAGAGTGATGGAATGGTAGAAAAACTTAACTCGACTTTAATTAATTCATTAAGTCATTTAGTAAATTCTACTCAAACAGACTGGGACTGGCATGTAGCTTTTGCCTTGCTAGCTAATAGATCGGCACGACATTGTACAACAAACGAAACACCATCATATTTCTTGTATGGCAGGGATATTCAATTACGGTATTCTGTAATGTCTTAACCTGTAGCTCATAACTATGCGGATGTCCGAGATTATGCTAGAGATCTATATGTACGTTTGCAAAGTTTTTCTCAAATTGTTAAAAATAATTTAATAGCTGCAGCAGAAAAACAGGAAATCTCTCGCCGTAAGACTGCAGTTGATAAACAAATAGAAGTAGGAGATGTCGTATATCTATATCTTCCCGAAACAAAAGCAGGGATTTCGTGGAAATTAATGAGAACAAATGTAGGCCCTTTTAGAGTTCTAAATAAACAATCACCAGTAAATTATGAAATAGCAAGCGTAAAAGAACCCTAAAAAACCCAAATTATTTATGTAGATTGACTTTCAAAAATTAATGATAGAATTATATTCTCGACTTTACACGAAATTAATTCTACACCTCAGCAATCTACTGACTCAAATAAAGAAAGTAAAAATAGTTACCTCGTGGCTAACGATAGCGTGCGAAGAAAAGGTAAAAAAAGCGTATGTTTTTATCCCTGTAATTAGTCCTCAGAGCAATAGTTGAACGTCAATTCCAAATGAAAGAGATTTATCTGTCACAAAATATGATCCTGGAACATCTCGACAAATAAAACAATTATAATACTCGTTTCGCTTGAAGGAACTGTGGCACATTATTGACTGAATAATTGAGTAATACAAACATTAATAAATACTTGTGTAGAGTGTATATACAGAAATAAATAATTTTTTGTAGTTTTGTAAATACACTACTGGCCATTAAAATTGCTACGCCCAGAAGGCGACAAGCTACAGATGTGAAATTTATACGAAAGGAAGAAAATGCTGTGATATGCAAATGATTAGCTTTTCGGCGCATTCAGACAAAGCAGGCGCCACTAGGGACACCTACATAGTGTTTAAATGAGGAAATTGTTCAGCCGGTTACTCATACACAAATTGCATTTGAACGTTGTTGCCTGGTGAAAAGTTGTTGTGATGCCTCGTGTAAGAAGGAGAAATGCGTACCAGCACGTTTCTGACTTTGATAAAGGTCGAATTGTAGCGTACCAGGATTGCGGTTTATCTTATCGCAGTATTGCTGATCGCGTCGGTCGAGATCCAATAATTGTTAGCAGAATATGGAATCGATGGGTTCAGGACGGTAAAACGGAACGCCATGCGGGATCTCAACGGCCACCTATCACTAGCAGCCGAGAAGACAGGCATATTATCCGCATGGCCGTAATGGATCGTGCAACCACGTCACGAGCCGTGAGTCAAGAAACTGGTCGTTTGGAAGACAAAAAGTGTCTGCACAAACAGTTCGACGACGTTTGCAGCAGCATGGACTCTCAGCTCGGAGACCATGGCTGCGGCTTCCCTTGACGCTGCGTCATAGACAAGAGCGCCTTCAATGTTGTGATCAACGACGAACCTGGGCACACGAATGGCGAGACGTCATCTTTTCAGATGAATCCAGGTTCTGTGTACAGCATCATGATAGTCGCATCCGTGTTTGGGGGCAGCGTGCATTCGTCATCGTCATCGTCATACTGGCCCATCACCTGGCGTGATGGTATGGGGTGCCATTGGATACACGTCTCGGTCACCTCTTGTTCGCATTGACGGTGCTTTGAACAGTGCACGTTACATTTCTGGTGTGTTACGACCCGTGGCTCTACCCTTTATTCGAGCCCTGCGAAACCCTGCGTTTCAGCAGGATAATGCCCGACCGCATGTTGCCGGTATTGTACGGACCTTCCTTGATATGGAACATGTTCGGCTGTTGCCCTGGCCAGCACGTTCTCCAGATCTTTCACCAATAGAAAACATCTGGTCAATGGTTGCCGAGTGACTGGCTCGTCACCAAACGCCAGTCACTACGGTTGATGAACTGTGGCATCGTGTTGAAGCTGCATGGGCATCTGTACCTGTACATGCAATCCAATCTCTGTTTGACTCAATGCCCAGGCGTATAACTGCTGTTATTACTGCCAGAGGTGGTTGTTCTGGGTACTGATTTCTCAGAATCTATCTATCTATCTATCTATCTATATATATATATATATATATATATATACATATATATATATATCCAGCCAAATTTTTTGAAAATTAAATCACTTGTTATTTCTAGTATAATATATTTGTCCAATAAATATCATTTTGTTATCTGCATTTCTTCCTGGTGTAGCAATTGTAATGGCCAGTAGTGTATATATGTTTTTATATCTTGAATTACTTATATAACTGTTGACTGAATTTATTAATTTTAGCAGTCTGTAAGAAGTTTTTATATTTTAAATTAACAAAGATTACATTGTGTGATAAATAAATGTATACTTTATGTGCTATTTCGAATTGGAAATCTTATTAATTATCATTTTCTGTATGATTTTAAGTAGTAAACGGAGAGGTACGAAAAAATAAAAGAAAAGAAAAAAAATGTTGAACAAATTAA
>CM057809.1:111432886-111622886 GCA_030067965.1 Latrodectus elegans
AACAAACAAATTGAATCTATACTGTTAAAACATACATGTGTTTTCAAAGATCTAAAAATGTTGGTTATTTTCGTATGAAAAGGCGACTTTTCTTTTATAAATACGAATTTCTTTATTAAACTTTCTTGTTTTTTTTCAAGTGTTTCTTGCCTCTTTCTAACCGAACATACCACAGAATATTATTCTAAAAAGTATATATTAGCTCATGCAAGAGCTGTGTAGATTTGCCAACAAACATTCAAGTCCAAGTCAAACATTCTCTCCTGCAGCTGGGCTGAAGTCGTCCACCAATGAATATTTCGCCGTATTTCACACTGCCGTACATTGCTGTCGCCAACAGCTGCCGAAAGTTATTTTATACTTCACTCTTCAAATAGCATCCTGCATCAACAATTGGAAGTACCAATTATTCAACAGAATTTTCATCATCCACAGTTTTAAATTGAATCCACGTCGGGTGAACTACCAAATATTTATTTTCGGCCAACATTCAGATCGACCGGCATTCAGATTTCTACATGATTTTCCTTGACATAACTTCTTCATTAATTATTGTTGCTGCTTGCTGTCATATAACTGATTATTTTTGTTTTTAATAACCAGAATATATCTTTATAGATTACCTTAACAAAAGAAATAAATATTTCTTCAATGCATTTATGTTTTTAATAATCAACATAATTATGTTACAATCTATTTTTGTAGAACCTACATTAAAATAAGAATATTTATGCCAACTATTGAAGAGAAAGAGAGATACATCTTCCCTAATGTGTATAAGTTTAGTCGAATGCAGTACCTTCAAATATAAAAAATTTTGATGCAAATTCTTATTTTTGGAGGTATTTGAGAATATATAAATTATGTTCATATAGAAAATAATAGGACTAAATTTATTGCTTTAAAAAATGAAATGATAAATTGAAATAAAAAATTTTAATATTATATAGTGGCTTTGATAAATATATGTATAAAATGAAGAGAAAATTGAAAATTTCTTTTTGTAACGTACTGTGAATAGCTTCACACACGAATATACAAATTATTTTAGGGTATCGTAATGAAACATGGAGATAAATGCAGCTTTCTGGATTTTTTTTATTAAATATTTATTGAATTTTCGGAGGATTAAAGGAAAAGATTGAAGTGTTAACATTGTTAGTGAAATCCTATGCAATACTGCAATCCGTGATTTGAATATACGAAATGCGGAAAAAGAAGGCCAATTTATAGCATTATTTTATACTTTTGCAAGTCTTTGAGAAAAATGTAGGATGATGTCTTTTCATTGCATGTCCTTGCAAATTTTGCTTTCACTATGAGAATCGCTTGTCAGGAAGATGGACTTTGTATGTTCTTCTATTATTGGCAGGTTGAACGGTCTCCAGATCACGTGGTTAGTACAATGATTTATATTGAATATCAATTGCATGCAGTACTTTTCGGATTATCTTAGTTTATGACTTGTGCCACCGACCTAATATTTAGCAGAGTATAGTTAGCTTATGTCATACGACTATTATGAATCATTAAATATTTTTACTCTAACATCTCATTACTTAGTATAAAATAAGATATCTGTATAAATGATTAACATTTTTGCAAATATATTTTCTATGACATACAATCACTTTATCATTTGTATAAGAAAATTTGCATTTTATTCACTGCTACTTTTGTATCATTCAGGAATGACTCACTTTTAGCATATTTAAACTAAATTTTATTACATTTCAGAAATGATATTGTATGCAATTTTATATATTTGTATTCAATAATGGATGCAGAAAATGAAAGATTACAATGTTAATTACAATTAATGTTTTACGAAAAGCAATATGCTAGAAACAAAATTCACGTTAAAAGCTAATGTTTTTAATGTAATATTTGTTGCTGTACACAAGATGATAAAAATTTAATATCTGGTTAATATTTCGTTAATTTCAACAGTACGCAAGTCGAGTTTAACTCATCCATCATTCTAATCCTATATTTATTTTTTATAAAATTTAATTCTAAAAATAGAGATTCACAAGCCCACGTCACACACAATGAAAATATTGAAAAAATTGTTTTTACTAATTATTTTAAGCAATTAAACGTGTCAGGAATTGAATTTCATGTAGTTAGAATTTCATCTGCAATTTTATTTATTTTATCCAATAATCGATTGCTTTCAACAATTTCTAAATCATTTCTTAAATCAACAAATATTTGGTTCCATATAGTACTTGACTGAAATTCAACTAAATTCCATTTCTAATTCATTAAAATTTAACCACTCAAGGAATTTTAAATTTAATTTTTCAAATGGTATTGCATCAGGATATAAAATAAATTTTAAAGTTTCTTCAAATTCTTTAAACTGTGTAAATCTTGCAGAAAATTTCAGAATCAAGGATTGAATTAGCATTGAAAATTCATTAACATTAAAAATTAATGACACTTTATTATTTTTTTTTCGTGACATTCACGTTCAGAAAAAGATTTTTTAGTATTCGGAAAATACATTAAATGAATTTAAAACAATGTCACGATTAAAAATCTCCAAATTGATTTCGAACGCTTTGCTTAAGTTAAACATTATAATGACTGTTTTATTAACAACTTGTAGTTTGATATTTAATTCATTTAAGTGAGAGCGTAAATCACTGAAAAAATATACCTTTGATAGCCATTCTACATCCAGTAATTGATTGTATTGGTCAATAATGTGTGTTCTCATTATATTTAGAAATAATCTTATTTTCTCCAAACAATCTACAAATCTTTGCAAAACATTTTCGCGGCTTAACCAGCGTACATTATTGTGTAAAAGTAAACTATTATACGACGAGTTTACTTCGTTTTACAATTCTAGAAATTTTCTTTCATTTAGTGCTCGTGCTGATATAAAATTGACTAATTTTGTTACAAAACTCAAAATATCATCAAACATTTTTAAACCGATTTTAGCACATAACGCTTGTTGGTGAATAATACGATGAAAATCAAGAATTGTGCGTGTATTACGCTTTGTAAATAAATTTATAAATACATTTTCAAATCCAGTTAAGCTGCGGGCACCAACAGTTGTAACTGACACAATTTTAGAAGGATATATTTCTCTTTTTTCTAATGCCTGTATAACTGCACTACAAATGTCTAATCATCTTCTCTCTTTTGTTGTTGTTAATGTCAATAAACTTATTAACTCTTCTTTAATGTTGTTTTGAACAGAATAACATACAAAAATTGCTAAGCAAGCAGAACCTGTTATGTCTGTAGACTCGTCTGGGCAAATGGATATAAAATCACAAGACTTTATAAGGATTTTTTGTTGAAAATTTACATTTTGCGTCATTGCCCCAAAATTCTCGCTTTCACTGTATTCCTAGCTATCGGCATGTCTTTAACTCTTTGAATAATTTTTTCTTTGTTTTCGAAATCCTCAAATCAGTATGGTGCACATTGCATCCAAGCATCCTTTAAAAATTCGTTTTCATTAAAAGGTTTCGCATACTGAGCAATAGTTTTTAAAATTTGATAACTAACAGCAGTAGTGTTTGATTGAGTTCCAATATATTTCATTAAAGAAGTAGTTTGAGCATTTTTATCTTTTAAAGCACGTGATATATATACTCCTTTTGCTCTTCTACACTTCGATCGAGAAGAAATTTATGGTTGATATGTTCTTGCAAACGAATGCAGAATATAAAATATGAAATAAGGTGTAAAAATAGTTACCAAAAAATAACTTTATTACAATAACTATTTACAATAAACGGTTATATATATATATTTTAACAAGTTACTGAAGTTTTAAAGAGGACGCTTTACTAAAAATAAATAATCCAGTCTGTCGTCTGATTCGAGAACTGCGACGGCAACAACATGCAAGAACATTAGAAGGCGAAACTGGATACGCAAAAAATTTTATCTAATGCTCATCTTTAATTACTTCGAGAGAATTTATGCGATATTTTAATAATAAAATGTATATTTTTACGGTTTTAGTTAACATACGAAGATAGGTATTCAGCACTACACATTTTTATAATGAATTATAAACTAATGTAGGTTAATAATTTTTAATTCATTTCTATCAAAAAGATTATTTATGAAAATAAATTTCGTTTTTGTGTGTGCCATCAAAATTTTCAAACATGCCACTTGTGGCACGCGTATCATTAGTTCGCCATCCCTGACCTAGTTGAATGTAATTAGAAGGAAATAAGTTTAGATATTATTTCATTAAATTGTTAGGTATGCAAATGAGATAATCTATGAGAGAGAGAGAGAGAAAGAAAGAGAGAGATGCCAGTAAACGCACGAATTAAAATGCCACTAATGACATAAAAGCGTTGTACCAATGAGCATATAATGATTACATTATGATTAAACTAATTTTTTTTTCAACAGTAAATAATGGTCATTTGAGCAAATTGATAGCTTGAGAAAAATCATTTCATAGATATCTGTAGGCATTCCTTTGCCTTATAAGACATACATGTCATGCTAATGATAGAGCTCTATAATGCTAACAATACTGGAAGAAAGGATGCAAAGTACCATGAAAAACAGGGTTAAGGAACTTTGTATGGCTTACTTGTAAATATAACTGAGGGATTTTTACACATAGACTAATCATACAGCGGCTAAAATTTCGAATATTAAGAAGAAAAAACAGTGTCAGCATCATTGTTTAAATGCCAGTATTATTCGGAAAAAAGTAGCTTCCTATAACTTCTGGATTGTATTCTTAGTAATATATTATAGACATAGCTTCTAATACCATATCTATGCAATGATAACTACTCGTAAGGATGTCTTAATGAAGAGTATGAAACCACCTAGAATATACAATGATTTACTTTAATGTGAGTTCCTTTATTTATAGCTTGATGTGGTTGATAACTGTAGTCGTTCGAAAAGACAAAGAACTTAGAATACAAAGAGAAAATTGCTGTCACTTATCATACATGCAACTCCAGGCATAATAGTATGCGGTACGATTTCCAATACCATTTATTCCATCTGTTTGATCACTTCTTTTTCACCGTCATAGCTAATCTACCAGCTGAATGGCTTATAGTTTCGTCATTGGTTCAAAACATGGGAGTTCAGTTCCATGGAGGAAATTCATGAAACCGCGTACGCGCTTATTGCTGTCAATTTCTTTTTAAAATAAGCTACTCTGCCTTCTCAACAGTATTACCCGAAGCTTTTAATATGTGTTAGCAGCTCCGCATAAATTATCAGTAAAATGTATGGAACTCTATAGACGGTGTTTTGTTAAAACTGTAAAATACGAATTTTGCAAGAATTATGTGCACAAGTTCAGTCTGCATAGAAGGAACTGAATCAAAATATCGGTATCAATATCATAAGGCGGCACAAAATCTACAAAAAGCAATGGGAGCTCATTTTTATTAATAGGTGTCATGATATTTTTTTAATTTGGCTAGTCATCTGGGTGAATCTTCTTCTCAATTTCTCAGCATTTCTTATTTCTTTTGCAATAACTTTTGAATATCTTTACAATTTGACGATTCTTTTAGGGTATAGGCTGTTTGACGAAGAGTGTATCTTTTTGCCAACATTTGTGTAATGCTTTCACCTAAAATGTTAAATTCGGTAAGTGAAATTTTTTTAAATTTTTCCATACATTTGAAAAAATTAATTTTTTTTATTCATATAACGTATGATGCATTTCTGTCTTTTTTTTCATGCACTGTTACAATCAAGAATAACAAATCTCTAGAGACATATACATTTTAGTCCTTATTTTTAAATATTTCCTTGAATTGTTCTTCGATTATAAATGATAATACTTTAATAGCTACAGATAATTCAACTAATAACTATGGATATTTTTTGTAATTTTATTATATTAAGTCAAAGCGCGAAGATTACAATTATATCTGGGTATCTCTATCAAATGTCAGAAACCTAACCGGCTATTATCTGTGTTTTGAAATATATAATCTCCGGAAACTACTGCTGAACAGATAATCTTCGTTGAACATCTTGATTAAAATAGTTGTAAGTTTTCTTGAAAATGTTAAAAACATTACATGTTTTTCTACAAATTCATAAATTAAAAAAATAATAAAATATGAAGCAAAATAAAGGGGGGGAGCAGATCAATAGTTAGAATGGGCATAAGTGGATGGGTGGAGAGAAGTCAGTTAGGTTATCACCCACATCGGAATTTTTTATACGTTCTAACAAATAAGCCTTGAACTATTACGGAACTGCTTTTATTTATAAACTATTGTTATTACTGTTTATATTTCTTATTACTTCGCGTTCACTACCTTTATTCGTCTGAAATAAAAAAAAACTGATAAAATATGATTCGGTTGCCTCTTGGGGCTGAGATCTATCAACATTAAATTATTTTTGGGGAATGTGTCATCAAATTATTAGTGGGGCCATCTATCTGTTGAATGAGAAATCTTGATTTAATAAATTTGCTATTGAGAGTAGCACTTTTTATAAATTTGATGTTACAAAGATCAAATTCTATCTTCTGTGATATGAGATGTGTTTAATATTATGAGTTTCATGTTATATATTGCGAGAATAATAATGTTTAGCTTCTTTATTTCCTCTGAACAAACAAAATTTGCATAAACTATGTTTGAGAGAAAATTTTTGAACTTAGTGTACAAGTGGCATTTTTAATTAAAATTAAAATATTATCTCAGAAAAGATGAAATAATTAAATTTTAATTGCCTTTTTATGATAATATTAAGGATACATGTAATTTGATCATTTTATTTTAATAATATTGTGTACATTTTAATAGCATATATATTTTAATTATGTGCTATTAAAATGTACATAATATATTTTAATAACATATTAATACTTAGAAAGGGCATGTGAACATTAAATTTTTCTTGTTTTAAACTCGTATTTAAAGGCATGAACGATATACTTAAAATCTTATATGAACATTTTTAATTTTTATAGATGTCTTTAATTGAGGATATGGGTCGCGTCAGAGTCTTTGGTAAGCAAATTAAAGCCTCGAAGGAACACAGGAATAGTAAAAGAGTACAAATTTAGACACTTTATAGTCTATGTAAATTTCAAATATTTTCTTAATATTAAATCTTTATTAAAATGGAATCGCTTTCTTCATTTTTCAGAAAACACTTTTAGTTAATGTTATCCCATTAAATTTATTAATAATAAAAAATTTATGAATTTTATCAAAGAGTTATTATTTATGATAGAAAAATTTTATTCTACTAGTATATGAATTTAACATTTCATTTATACAATTATTTTACGGGAATATATTATTCTTCTTTTAATAAATTTCTACACTGTTTTACACATACGTAAATTAAGAATTGTATTATTAAATTTTCATTATATATTTAGATATATTTAAACGTAAATTACCCTCCTCTTCCTAAAATTGGGCAGGTGCAAAATAATTATTGTTATTACTTAATTCATTTTCTGTGTTATACAAGTTTTTGAAATTCCTGTTTAAAGGGCCACAGTAAAGTTTAAAAGCATTAATTATAAGCTCTTCTCCAATTTCTTATAATTTTAATCATCTGTTTAATATTCAAAGGCAAATATTGAAAAAATACTATGTGTTTATTAGGGGATCATTTAAAAAGAAAAAAATATACAAGTTCTATCTTTCTAGAAAAAATTATCATTCATTGAAACTATCGAATTTCAGTATTATAAATAATTTTGTTATAAACATGCCTTTCACACTCTTCTTGAGAAACTTAGTTCGATGTTAAAAAGAGTTATTCACAATTTTACTTTTATTAAAACAATCACCAAGAAATTTATGATTTTTCACTAGAATATTTATGGTTTAAAGAATATATTAATATGAATCCATTGCTTCTAAGATATTAAATACAGTGTGATATGTATAGTAAATGTTCAAAATAGATCACGTTGATGACGCAAAGTTACAAAGGGTATTAACACATTTTTAGAATGATTTTGATAACGAATTAAAAAAAAAGTAAATGTCTTAGAATAAAAATTTTTGATAACAGCTTATTATTTGAAATGAAAAATATCGTCTCTACTACTTTTAAATTTATTCTTCTTTCAAAATGTCACACATAAAGATGCTGTGAACTGAAGGATATGTTTTTGCGCTTTCCGAAGACAAACGTTTTTATTCCAGAATTCGAAAACGTTGTGAAAAGCATGGTATTAAAATTTCTTAGTGCATAATAAGCAATATTATTAATCGGACAGGTAAAAACTGTCAATCATTATTTCTACATAGAAAGAAGACTCCAAACGAATATCTGTAAAATGTACGTACTGTTTCGAATGTTTCTAAAGTGAAATCGCTGGTAACAAGAGAAAATCCGCCAACACAGAAATCAATTGCAAAGTCTGTAGATACCACCTGTAGCAACAATAAATAAAATAATAAACCGGTATTTACAACTTAAAATAATAAAAAACATAATGTTCACCAGCTTTTGCCGAGACATGTGGCTTAACACAAAACATTTTGTAGAATCCTCTATGAAAACCACTTAGAAGAGATAAATGGAAAAACATTATGACCCTTGATGGAGAATAGGTTTACCTAAATGACTGTAACAAAAAAAAGGTCTTTTTACTATAGAAAGTTTAAATTATGTAAAGAAAGTTTCAGTAAGGGGCTTATGATTGTCGTAAGTTTCTCTTACAATGGGAAATTAAAAATAAGAAGAGTGGAAAGAAATGCTAAAATCAACTCATCGTACTGTAAGGAGAAGGTTTTACGCGCAATATTTACAAAATAAATTACACTTCTTTATCCCAATGACTTTTAAAGAGAGAAACTTCATCAAGTCAAAGCCATAAGTCATACTTCGAAAACTACCATTGCATTCTTTGAAAAAATGATGACTAATACAGGTATTGCATGTATACATTTTCAACATATCTCTGCGAAGCCTCCTGACGTTTCACCTATGTTCTATTGTGCCTTTGGTCTGTTAAATAAGGCTATTTCTAAACACAAACCCACCACGATAGATGGACTCTGGTAAGTAGTGGAAGAAAAATGTAATACCCCTGGAAATATTGCGAAAAGCTCTTCTATCATGAAAATCACGATGCAGACTTATAGTCCAGAAGAATAAAAAGGCTATCAGATCGAACATTTAAAAAAATAATCTTTACATTTTAAACATTAATAAAATGGCCGCGAAATCGTTCTAAAAATGTGTTAATACCCTCTGCATATATGAATTTTCAAAGCTTAACCATTTATGTGTAAAATATTCTATATTAAGTATTTCAAAGAAATATCTTACCTAAAATTATATATCTGCTTAATATTAATGTACTTGCCTATCAACCATCCATCTTATATCCGTGTAAAATATCCATATTTTGAACTAAATTTAAATAACTGTGGAATTTAGATTGTATACCTTCATAAAAATTAGATTAAAATTATTCAACTATAATTTTGTTTAATTTTATAGTATCTGAATGAAAATTTTGTAAGAGCATTCCTTAAACTTGAGAACAAAGTTGAGCTAAACTCACTAGACACCTAAAGTTTTTTAAATGTGTGCTAAATGTATTCAGAAAATGCATTTTGAGACCATATACATTAACAGAGATAGCATTTTTAACATTTGCAAATCTTAGTTACAAGCAAACATGATAAGAAATAAAAGTACTCCGATGCAGTTTCACCGTTATTTTGATAAAAGCAGCATTTTATGAAAACTACTCGATGTCGCGATGAAACGGTATTAATATGAATATTATTAATACCGTTGCTTCTAGAGAACAAATGTAAGCACACACATTCGTGAACCTGAGTATAATTTCAACATTTCTCACGTACAAATTGTTTAAAGTTACGATTTATTCTCACTTATTTTAGGTAGCTAAAAGCCATGCATCCAAATATATGGTAAGATTTAGGAACTATGCTCTTCATGTATTTCATGTTGTTGTAATTCATAATTTAATTCAGCGCGGCAGCGCTTACACCGATGCTGCTTTTCTTTGGGAAATTATATTAAATATGTATTTGAAATTTTTTAATTAATATTCTACTTATTTTAAGTAATAATAGTTCACTGATGTGCTACAGTTACTGATGAAATATGCATGTGGTAACTTGAAAATTTTCTGATTTCAAAAAATAAATAGAGAATGTAAAATTTAAAATTATTCTTTTTATCATGGTCTCCATAAAAATTTTGCACGTCTGGTAAACAGTTACCCATCTAACTGATCAGATTCTCTCATGAAGGACATGGGCATTGAATGAGATTTTATTTCCATTCGAAAAATTTTCATTTTTAGAAATTGTCTTTTAAAGATTACCTTCAGCTATCATCCATGGATTTCTCCCTAGTACATTACGAATTTCAATGGAGAGCAGTTTTTGCGAAATGTAAGCAAACAATATAAGAGAATTCACTTTTAGTTTTAGCTTATATATATATATATATATATATATATATATATATATATATATATATATTTCGTTTTTCTTGTAGAACTTAGTAGTTCGCTCGTGGTTCTCCTTTTCATGTATCTAATATTTGTTCAAATCGTAAGGAAAGACAGTGATACGGATTTAATTTTATACTTATTATGTACAGTGTTTTTGTAATGTATCTCATACCAAAATTAAAGCTTATTGAGTTGTTGATTTAAAAAAAAAGTATTTTTTCTGTGTCCCTGAATTTTTATGTACTTTTGGATCAATTTCCTTTTTTTATTATTCCAAAAGTAACTATTTGAAAAGTGGAATTTAAAAATTAGAAATATAATGTGATGAAATATTTGTAACAATCTATGACGCCATTGTGCAAATTACAGTAATCATAAAATCAACAAATTCATGTTATTAGAAATGATCAAAAGTGCAATTATGCTTACAAAAACTGTTTCAGTGTTTTGAAAACGCTAAAGAGAATTAGAAAAGTATATTTTGATTTTCAATCCAAATTAAGGAGCTCATTTCTGTTATAGCTTTGGCTGTGTAAATAGCAATTAATGAGCATGTTCCATGGTAGAACATTTTACACAGCTTTAATGATGCTTTCATGCGATGAGAAAAATGCTTCTAACAGGATTTGATAAATAAGTACCTCATACAAAATTATTGATCTTTCAGTGTAAAGTGTTATAAAACTTACTTAAGTGGTAAATTTCCCTGAATCATTAAAGTGAATCAGTTGAAGAATTGAATTATTAAAGAATTGATAGGGAAATTTTCATTTGGAAAGTTGATAATCTGAATTACTACATAGTTAATAAACTGGATTACAAAATGCAAACTACTTTGGATTTAAACTTGTCTTGTTTTTGTAAATGTTTTAATTACACTGTTGGAAAATAGTAGGATACTCATATTTTATAAATTTTGCTTTATGTCTTAGCACAATTAATCTAAATTTTATTTTTTATTTTATTAATAAAATTTTTTTATTATCAGTGAACAAGTTTTATCTACCTGTAAGAAAATACAATAAAATAGTACTTAAGGATTTTTGTTCTGTGATGAAAGTAGGACACCTGCAAAAATATTCTAATTTTGGAGTTTGTAGCAGTTTAATATGTTGGAAATATTTTTCTTTTAAACATTATTTCTTTCAAAAGATGGATTTCGATATAGAAAAAATCAATTTCAAAAGTTATAAAAAAAATCCTCAATTTTTGTACTGTTAAAATACCTAGGGAGAATCTTTTATGTGAATTCCAAGAGGCCAAATTGTGTCCTGCAAAGATGTGGGCAAAGATGTAAGAGAAATAGGTGGTCAAAGAAAAGTCCTTAAAGAACTTAAGAAAACGTGTAGAAGCATTGGATAAACAGAAGAAACAACATCGGGAATCACACATACAACCAGAAGACTACATAAAAACTTTACATACAACTGCATAAAAGATCGGTTACGATTATATTAAAAGAAAAAGAAAGTGGCATCTTAAGTGGAACGAAAGGCACATTGATCACCGCTACTGTGAGCCAAACAACACATAATTTTGAACTCCGAATGGACTTGTTATTTTTTCTGATGAAAAAAAAATAGATTTTAGATGTACCAGAGGGTTATCAATATTATTGTCATTATCTGGGTACACAAGAAGAAACATATTTTATCAGACAGATAGGAGTAGCTAGTTTAATGTGGTTTGGATACCCGTTGGCTAAGTTGGAAAAACCATTCTAATATTTCTGGATGAAAGACAGAAGTATTGAGATTACACTCAAATTTTAAATTCAGAGCTTCTTCCCTATGACACCGAGCTAGGCGAAGAAAGTTGGATATTTCATCGATATGGAACATCAATTCACACAACCAGTGGTGTAAACAAATTGGTTTGAAATAAAAAATATTTGAGTTTTGCCATAGCCTGCTAAAAGTCCAGACCTCAATATTGTCAAAAATATATTATCAGCAGCTCTTCGGTGTGTTTACAATGTGAATCTTTGATTGAACTTCGAGGAGCTTTGAATTATGTTTCGGAAAATGTTTGTCAAACCACCATTCAAGACTTATATGATTCAATGGCAAATAAAATTTTTGAAGTAATTGAAGAAAATAGCAGAAAAATTCCCTGTTAACAAGACTTTTATTTTAATATTAAGAACTGTCCTTTTACTTTTTTCACACAATATGATGTGATTGAAGTTAATTTTTAATTGTAACAAGCAAGTAATTTTTTTATTCATGTCAGAGTATATATATCTGTTTGTAAATAAGTTTTTAAAAGTGTTGTAATAAAATTATTTTGTAAAAATTCTAAGTTCCTCTTTTATTTGAAAAATATCTAGTGTCCTTCTACTTTATTACATGCAGTGCACCAATTTTTAAATATAATTATATTTGTATCTTATTTAACGGTATTCACACCATCTCGCATTAATGTGTAATAGTGTACTGTTAATCTATGTTATATGATAAATTCTGTACACTTATACTATGAAATCAAGGGAAGCTTTAATTTGAAGATGTTAATTGAAAAAGTTCATTACTGTCATCGAATGAATTCTTATATTCATAATTTTGGTTGATATAGTCCAGTTTTGGGCTAAAAATTGGGATTTTAATCCCCGTTATATGATTTTGTTCATGTTGTGCTTGAAGCATTTATAGTTTAATGTACACACAAAAATTACATACCTCGACAACTTTTTATTTTATGTCCTTATAAAATTATAGGAATCAACTTATTTGGATTAAATATTTAATTTCCTTGCAGTTCTCAAATGTTTAAATATATGAATAATTTTTCTGTACCAAAATCGGAATCCAAATAATTTAAAATAGGATTCACAATGAAAATATATATTTAATTTCTTTGAAGTTCTCAAATGTTTAAATATATGAATAATTTTTCTGTACCACAATCGGAATTCAAATAATTTAAAATAGGATTCACAATGAAAATTCTAATTATTGGAGCAATATTTATTGAAACCGTAAGCAATATTTTTGTCTAAAAATAATGACGCTCATATAATGTCACAATTTCTTCTTCTTCTTTTTTTTTTTTTTTTTTTTTTTTTTTTAAGCAAAAAACAACGGTATTTGTAATTTAGAATTATTTTGTATATTCCCATTTTCCTCCACATGCATATTCTTACGCATGCAATGTTATTTCTTGATAATTTAATATATAACAATTAGGGGAGATTACATTTATATTTCTTATGGATCAATGGTTGTTTCTTTTTACAACGTAACACCAACAGTTAAATTATGCCTCACTTTAGTAATATATTGTAAAAGCTTCACTGATAAAATAATAATACTTAATGTATATACATACACACACACACACACACACACACACACACACACACACACATATATATATATATATATATATATATACACATTAAACATTATATTGTTAAGCACATAAAATGATAAAATGTTGGATTTGAGTTGAATTCATTTACTATAGACGGTTACTATACGTACTATTTGTTTCCAAATTTCAGTATTTTACATTAATGTATCTGATATAGGAATATATATATATATATATAAATATATATATATATATATATATATATATATATATATATATATATATATATATATTGAGAAACTATAAACAATATTTTTAAAGGGAGTACATAAGCAAAATTTTTAAAGGGAAAATTGCATCATAATTTTATGGACATCCATTAACACCATTACTCAATTAATGATGCTTTTACTTATGCTTTTTATGAGTTTAAGTTTGGTTCAGTGTAACAGACACTTAGAAGAGTATAGGGTAACATTTAATTAAAAGTTTATGAATATGATGTTTACTTTGAGTGTAACAAATCGTAATTTATAAAAATCCGCTTTAAACTTTAAGTCTCGAGCGCATTATCATACTTGCGAAAAGTTGCAGCAACATGCTTCCCTGCATCTAGCCTGAGTTGGGCTTTATCAGCTAGATAGAAGCAGCTGGGTGGAGTCCTCGGGAATTTGAAGCAGTTACCAAGCAGAAGACTCCGAATACTTGGCCTGTCCCCCAAAGGTATCATCGTACTTGGAGGACATTGTAACCACTCCAAGTTATAACGTTCCCCGGCCGCCATTATGAAACACGACAGATCTTCAATCGGCCGGGATTCCAACTCACTACCTTCCGATAATTAGAAAAACGGACTAACCAACCAGGCTATCCCTGCCAACGAGAAAAAAGTAAAAAACCAACAAACAAACCGAACCAGAACTCACCATGGCCTATGGTAGGACAGCGCTCTTCAGAGCATAAAATCCCGGGTTTGACTCCCAGCTCTAATTAAGCAATGGGAGACCATGGTTTAAATTTAAGAGGTGCTTGGTGAAAGCTGAGTATTCCAAACGCATTAAAATTAAGGTAAGACCCGGGGCTCACCTGTACTATTGTATATATATATATATATATTTATTTATTTATTTTTATATATATATATATATATATATATATTTATTTATTTATTTTTATATATATATATATATATATATATTTATATATATATACACACTACTGGCCATTAAAATTGCTACACCAAGATGGTGACATGCTACAGACGTGAAATTTATACGAAAGGAAGAAGGTGCTGTGATATGCAAATGATTAGCTTTTCAGCGCATTCAGACAAAGCAGGCGCCAGTATCAACACCTACATTGTGTTTAAATGAGGAAATTGTTCAGCCGGTTCCTCATACACAAATTGCATTTGAACGTTGTTGCCTGGTGAAAAGTTGTTGTGATACCTCGTGTAAGAAGGAGAAATGCGTACCAGCACGTTTCTGACTTTGATAAAGGTCGAATTGTAGCGTACCAGGATTGCGGTTTATCTTATCGCAGTATTGCTGCTCGCGTCGGTCGAGATCCAATGACTGTTAGCAGAATATGGAATCGATGGGTTCAGGACGGTAATACGGAACGCCATGCGGGATCTCAACGGCCACCTATCACTAGCAGCCGAGAAGACATGCATATTATCCGCATGGCCGTAATGGATCGTGCAATCACGTCCCGAGCCGTGAGTCAAGAAACGGGGACGTTTGGGAGGCAACAAGTGTCTGCACGAACAGTTCGACGACGTTTGCAGCAGCATGGACTCTCAGCTTGGAGACCATGTCTGTGGCTTCCCTTGACGCTGCGTTATAGTTAAGAGCACCTTCAATGGTGTGATCAACGACGAACCTGGGCGCAAGAATGGCAAGACGTCTTCTCTTCAGATGAATCCAGGTTCTGTGTACAGCATCATGATGGTAGCATCCATGTTTGGTGGCATCGTGGTGAACGCACACTGGCAGCGTGCATTCGTCATAGTGATACTGGCCATTACGTGGCGTGATGGTATGGGGTGCCATTGGATGCACGTCTCGGTCAAATCTTGTTTGCATTGACGGTGCTATGAACAGTGCAAGTTACATTTCTGGTGTGTTACGATCCGTGGCTCTATCCTTTATTCGAGCCCTGCGAAACCCTACGTTTCAGCAGGATAATGCCCGACCGCATGTTGCCGGTATTGTACGGACCTTCCTTGATATGGAACATGTTCGGCTGTTGCCCTGACCAGCACGTTCTCCAGATCTTTCACCAATAGAAAACGTCTAGTCAATGGTATCCGAGCGACTGGCTCGTCACCAAACCCCATTCACTAAGGTTGATGAACTGTGGCATCGTGTTGAAGCTGCATGGGCATCTGTACCTGTACATGCAATCCAATCTCTGTTTGACTCAATGCCCAGGCGTATAACTGCTGTTATTACTGCCAGAGGTGGTTGTTCTGGGTACTGATTTCTCAGGATCTATATCCAGCCAAATTTTTTGAAAATTTAATCACTTGTTATTTCTAGTATAATATATTTGTCCAATAAATATCATTTTGTTATCTGCATTTCTTCCTGGTGTAGCAATTTTAATGGCCAGTAGTGTATATATATAAATATATATATTATATATATATATATTTATATATATTTATATATATATATATATATATATATATATAATGCAAAATTAGATATAGAACTGAAAAGTACTAGAATATATAAAAACAGTTATATTTAGTAATACATTTAGTGCAAAAGCATCTAAAATATAATTAATAGTATTTTTTATAAAATTAATAATCAATTATTAGATGGAGAATAATACATTTAAAATACAATGAAAATAGCAAATGGAGAATAATAATATATACATAAAGTTAAATATTAGATGGAGAATAATACATTGAAAATGCCAAATGGAAAACAATACATTGAAAATACGAAATATTGTAAATAGTTGGAAAAATGTTAAATATATAACTTAAAATTTCAAATAAAATAGAAGAAAATACCTTGAAATACACAGTAATTAGTTGGAAACTGTGTAAAATTTCAAAGAAAAATACAAAATGGAACGACGTACCAACCTTGTAATCTTTTTACACTTCCTGACGACGCTGGCCATGTTGGTACTTCGTTTAATTTTATATTTTTCTTTGAAATTTTAAGCACTTTTACAACTATTTACTATATTTCATATTTTCAATATATTATTCTCCATCTAATATTTGATTATTAATTTTATTAAATATATATATATATATATATAATGTGTGTATGCATGCTTGCATGTAAGTCAGGATGTTTATTTGAGAGTTTTCATGGTTTTCCCTCTTGTAACATACAAACACAGCTCAATTTCTATGAAAAGTTCTCTTAGAACACATTAAGGCGATGGATGTTAAAATATCTTACGAGTGACTTTATCCGTTTGGTTGTCCACCACGCGGTGTCAATTCAAATTGATCGTAACTAAGAGCAAAGAAAAAAAAACGAATGCTTGGCGATCATTTATACATTAATTCATTCAGTAGGTGAGATTTAAATATAAACTGAAATTCTGATTCGCAAATAAAATTCGCATGAAAAAAGTTATTGCCGAGAGAAAATTGGAGACATTAAAAAAAACACTTTTATTTAAACTTTCAGAGTAATGGTAGCAAAAGTAGGTCTAAAGACATTTAAGGCATTTGATGATAATTCTTTGTAGTAAAATAAACATTGTGTATGCATTTTTCAAAATAATAATTTTAAAGAATCAACCATAAAATCCATGATGAATGCGTTTTCCTTATAGGAAAATAAGTATTGATTGTGCAGTATTTTGCATTAGCATCTGCTCTTCCTTTAAATATTGAAGAAATAATCATTGATCACAAAAAGTAATTTATGGCAATAAAATATATAAAAACTACTTGCTTAACTATAGTTAGATCACTTAAGAATAATTGAATTCATAAAATGCCCCAAAAATATTCTTAATGAATTATCCGAGAGATGCGATATTTCTTTAGGAAACATGTTCAGCAGTAGAGTATATATAAATATATAAAGCTATTCTTATAAAGAATATTTTCTGCATGTGTTGGAAAAAATTCCTATAATATGCAATATCAAGAAAATCTTTCAGAAATTAATGTTTTTTTCTCAGAAACAAAAGACAAGTTTATCATTGAAATGAGAAATGCTTTATTCTTAACATGATCTTATTTGAAATTTCTTTGACATAAATTCAACATTTTATGCATTTTCTGATGGCCAATAAAATTGTAATAATATCAAGGGAATGTGTGTATTAAAACAACATTATATTTTAAGGTCATCAATACAGTAGAAAATTGAAATTATTTAAAATTCAAATAATATGCATGCAGGAAATGCTAAGTAAGGCATATTGCAGGCTTTAAAATTGGATGTAGAGACATGTAAAAGAGAATATGACCATTACTATTATTGCTCAGAGTGTGAGAGCCAAATTTGGTGATTCGTCTTAACAGCAAGATTGTGAAATTTATTTCAGACATCATAATCTAAACTTTTGCAAAGATCAGTGAAGCAATGGCCATCATACAAACAATCTGTGAAAGATATAAGAAAGAGTACTTATGATTTATTCACAAGTTCTCTATTTAAATGTACTAAGGGGAATATTCAGTTCCTATTTAGTGACTTAATTATCTTGACTAAATTGTCAGCTGTTTCATAATGAAAGTCAAGCGACCAAATTCCAAAGATGTTGTACCTAGCATATAAATGCGATATTTCAACTTTGCTTTGGTGCATTTGACTGATTGAATTCAATTCTGAAAGTGACCAACTTCACAAAATCTTGAAATATCTGTGAAAAGAGAAATTCTTCAATGTCTGATTAATGATATCTATCTTTTCGTCTTTAGAATACTATCATCATTCGTATCATGCATTTTATATTTGGAATCTTATTAGCAACATTCTCTGTGTACGGTAGTTTTATAATTACATGTCAGTTACAGTTAACTTGTGAGATAATTCAAATTTAAACTTGTTTCCGTTTGTTCCGTTAGATTCTTTTCTCACTTTGATGATAAATCTTTGAAAGTTCAGAAACTTAGGTTGTGGTTGAATCAGATATCATGATTTAAAAGTGACATTAGAGAGTCAAACCAACCAAATAACTTCAGTACTTAAATTGTTCTTTTTTCTTCGTTTATTTTACAGAATCTTACAAGTTCATTAATCATTAAACGTAATAAAAGGATAGAAATTGAAGGTACATTTAATGTGGAATAGCAAATATTTTTATAAATAGTATTACGATTTTATTGGCCAATTGTGTTCATTTGACATGCAATAAGTAAGTTATTAAATTATTTAAATTTAATAAAAGAAAATACGGTGCTTAAATTTAATTATTTTAAATAATCTTGCATATTATAATTATATAAACAGCAATTACATACTGAAGTAAAATTTTCCAAAATACTAAACAACATGTATGTAGATTATGCACAGATTTCTTAAGAGATATTCAAATTATAACAAAAAGGAATATTATTTTAACATTTTTTCTAATTATTTATAAATTTGATAACTCAGTGTACGAAATCGCTTTTATAAACACATAATATTTTATCAAATGATTATTTGATGAAAAATTTGGTATTTTAAAGCACTGTATAAAAATGTACTAGTTTAATTTATCTAAGCATAACAAATAGACTTAATGAGAGCTCTCATTTAGATTGCCTTGTTTCTGAAATAGAGCAGAATTACATTCAAGTTACCGGCAAAGCAATTTTTCAGAATTGTAAGAATGTATAAAAAAATTCCGAAATGCTTTCGTAAATAACATTTTTGAAAAATTATTAGATTTAAAATTTGATTCTAAAAATTACCTGCAATAAAATTTATTATATTATTAAAGAATTATTTGACAATTTATTTCAGTTGCGCAGTATGTGCTCTAAAAACAAGAAGTGATGAGATAAATAATAGGTTAGGATTAGTTATTGAAATTGGTTATTCGATTAGATTTGGTTATTTATAGCCACCTATTTCCAGCAATCAGAGCCACTAAACACTGCCTACCATTTAGTTATATTGAGCACCTGTTAAGTCATGAAACCAACACCTGAGTTGGCAATCGCCTTTCCACTCCACACTTCGCAAATGGAGAGGAGAATATTAGATGTAAAACTCTACCTTGAGTACTGAACATAGTTTCCTGAACTACAACTATTCAGATAAAGTTAACCAATTTGTAATATGTAAATGAAAACATGAAAGTATATGTGTGAGATTGGTTTATATTATTTTAAATTTTCAAGGTATTTCTTTTGAGTTTCAGAGAATTTTTTATTTAATTCTGGTGAGTTTATCATTTCTCCTTTGTTCCAAAAAGATACTTTATTTTCCTAATATAAATAGATACGTCACATATACACTCATAACTTATATAGGTAAATCAATACTACATTTCATCCCTAAAGCATATTCAATGATTTTGCTGCATCCAGAAAAAAAATAAACACTATTTTTAGTGTATGTATAAGCAATTTTGGTCACTTCTATATAATAAGCGAACAAAAGCCGTTGAATATTTCAAAAAAATAAAACTGTAATTCATCATCTAATTTCTTTCTTGCATTTCATCAATGTTTAAAAAGAGTAATAGTCTTAAAAGCAAGATCTTCAGAAGGTCTCATAGTTTAGTTTTATTTACTTATTATAACGCGAAAAGATCATATTCGGTAGTAAATTCGAGAATTTTTCTAGGATATAAAAGTTCTTATATTTTGCTATATTATTAATTCATTAATTACACCAATGAATAGATTCCAAGTACCAAGTACCACTAGTACCAAGTGTAAGAATTAAATTAACTTTGAACACAAGACAATTCTACTTTTTCAGTGAATGTCAAGTAACAAATAAAGAATAAAAATATTTTAAATTTTAAATTCGCCAAAGATTTTAAGAAGTATTTATAGTCAAATAGAACACTATTCGGAAAAATAATATGTTCTTTGAATTTATCAATTATTAATCAGCATTGGAAATATGTAAATTGAGATGGAGTTAAAGATAAAACTAACTTATATTTTTTTCATATTTTTGTATTAAAAATGACACACAAAAATATTAAAAGATTAAATCGAATTTAAAAAATGAAAATTTCAATGGTTTAAATATTTTGAACACATAATTTAATTCTGGTTCGTTGGAAAAAAATTTAAATTTTAAATATTTTATTCTCTTTTGAAAATTGAGTGAATAACAAAAATTAGAAGATTCAAACAATGGTATTTTGGAAAGTTTTTAGGAATTATTTTTATGAAATAAAACATTATCTGGTTTTTAAAAAAATATAAAATATTAAAATTGGGATCGTTTCCCGACCACAAAAATTGAAGGGGATTCAATTTGCGATTATGAGAAGCAAATAAAAACTGTATGATCCTTTTACTCGATACGTGGCTAGTACCAAGTGATCATACTCAAACCTGAACGAGGACTTCTCTACATGAGTTTTGTTTATCCTGGTCACATAGGTGGAGAAGAGAATACTTACACATTTTTCTTATATCGTCATCAGTGTTCTCGAGATTGTCTTCAGAACAGTAATCCAAGCCTAAAAAGCAGAGCTTTGAGTCTTAGCTTGCTCAGATTTAAAATCGTAAATACAATAGATCCATAAATATAGGATACAGCAATTATCATTTGCATTTCTAAGAGTTTTTGAATATTTTGTTGACATGACTAAGATAATGATGATTATGTATTATACACAAACGATTCATTTCTAACTTAATATAATTTTTTGAGGTAATTTACCATTAAGTTTAATAAGAAACTTTTATTGACACTGCTTATGCAAAGAGAAATGTTCAAGTAAACAATATTGTGGGATGAAGTCAATAATTTTTCTCTCTTAAATACTATAAACTAATACTTAAATACTTATTAAGTTTGTAAATCTTGAGGCTGAAAATTATAATTATAAATTCAAGGTAGAATAGATATTTTAAATCTATATGGTTCTTGTTAAATTTCATATTTCTTGACAATGTTTTATGAATTCTTTATAGCAAGGCCTACAAAAAGAGGAGAAACTCATTTATTTTTAACATTTGCCGGAGAAGTTTTCCAAATAAATCTCAATTTATTTAATTCTTTGTGAGCAAATCAAAGAAGAAGAAGGAAACAGCATTTAGAGTTCGTATTAATGCAAGTAAAAAAGCTTAGGAAGTTTCTCAGCTGAAAGTGTACAGAATTATTTATTTGAAGAGGGGAATTTCTTTCACAAAATAATATATTTAAATTTGTTAATTTCGAAGTAAGAATGTTA
Source organism: Latrodectus elegans (assembly GCA_030067965.1). Lineage (NCBI taxonomy): Eukaryota > Metazoa > Arthropoda > Arachnida > Araneae > Theridiidae > Latrodectus > Latrodectus elegans. The sequence continues at coordinate 111,455,001 of CM057809.1, forward strand.
TTTTCATTAAATATTTCATAAAATATTATACTTACCTTTTTAATGAGATAAATTATTTTTATAATTAAAAATACACAAAAACAAAATATTTGAAGTTTTAAAATGTTTTTCATTTTAAGCAAAAATTTTCAATTTTTCTTATTATTTATGTTTATATTTTAATATTATAATACAGAACTAGAAGTTATCCAAATTTCAATAAAATTGAAGAATTAAATTTTTTTTCAGGCATGCAACTAAAAAAAATTCTTTTTTGATTCATATTTTTTAAATAAACCTTAACAGATGATAAGATTAGAGATATCAATGTTTTCCATTTAATATACAGTTAAATTGATATATCCATTTTTTACTCTATAAAGTAAAATTTTATATATTATTCTTATATAAAATATTATAAAAATGCTTGTATTTATATAACATTTAAAATTAAGCGTTCAAATTTTTAAAATAAGCAAATCTAATTTTATGATAATCACTAAATTCTTGTTCTGTTTAAAGTTTATCATATAAATATGGAAAATTCAAAGGCTCCTTCCTATTTTCCAATACTCCAGATTCCCAAGCTCTTCGAAAAACGCAACAATACTTTCCCTTCATGTGTCGCTTTAAAACTTTAACTTTAGAGTTTCTAAACATAAAAATGGAATTCCGGAAATCCCTACAATAAATCCCTGCAGTTTCCCAGAGCAACAGGATGGAGGATACGCGTTAATGAAAGCAGTCAGCACTTCGAAGCGATGCATTGGACACAATTACTGTTATTGACCGCAAAAATCGACCAATCTTATCGATCAGAAGTTTAACATGTCAGTTTCGGCAGCTTTTGTTGTGGCTAAGAGGCCAAGAAATGGAGAAAGGGGTATGAAAGTCATCCTCAATAATGACGCAAAAAAGAAAGAAATTTGAAATTTTCCGCACATAATTTATAGTTATTCCTGCACTTTAAACTGATTAGGAATTATCAAGATATATTTAGCTATTCTGACTACTTTTTTGTGAGTTAGAGATTTGATCTTTAAATTCATAAAGCTTTTAACTCTGCTGCGTTAATTAATTTTATTTGTTGAGTTTTCCCTTTGATTCATGAAAACGTATTCATAACGAGGTATTGATTTTCAATTTCTTCCTTAATTTCATTACACGTCTAAATAAGTTTTCTGGAATATTTTTATAGATTTTAAAAAGCTCGTTAACCTAATTACTTTTAGCGTACTCATGGAACTATTTTTTGAAATTTTAAATACGTCTGTAACACATATCGTACATAAAAATTTGCAATAATTATAGCAATTTTCACAACCAAAGTTTAGGCTCAGTACATTTTGAATTTGATCATAATTACATATATTTAGCTAAACTGCTTCATGAATTTCAACACATATGCTGCTGCATAATTTTGAAAATATATTTGCATTATAAAATTTTCTCTAATATATGGTATCAATGGATATGAGTAAAAAATCAAATATCTAATACATTAATTAAAAATTTTTATAAACCTTGCATTTTATAGATTCAAAATTTAAAGTAAATTCTCACAATGAATTCATGATAAATTCTCACAAAAAATTAATCCTTGAGAAATCACTGAAAATTTTATTTTGAATATATGTATGATTCAATTTAACCATTAGCCTTTTCCATTTATAATACTAGAAATTTATATTATGTATAAGAATAATAAAATATTCTGTATGATAAAATACGCTTACTTATAGTCAAATTAAATTTCAAGTGAAAAGAGTTTGTATAGATATTTAAACTGCGAAAAAGGATGAATCGGGGAGGGTGCTAGCAAACTTGTAATTAAATTAAAGGATATATCAAGCTGCGTTTAGATAAACTTTTTACAATGAATTTTGGATTTATATAATAATTTTATTTACGAAATTTTATACCTTATCATTATTAAAACATAGAATTCAGTTATTGTTTATTTAAATGTGTGGGTATATATTTGATCTTATCAATATTTCATTTAAAATCACTCTGAAAGTGATGCATAAATGGATTACTTGATTAATACATACGCTACTCAAATAATTAATTTATACATATTATTTGGTTTAAAATTCCTTTTTATAACGTTCCTTATTTATTTCTTTTCTTGCAGATACATGTTATCAAACAATTGATTCCTAATAATTTAAGAATGAATTTTGTAAATCATGAATCCAAAGAAATCAATTTTGAATAAAAAGAATATTATTACAATCCTGGGAGTTTATTCATCCAAAACATGGAACATTGTCTGCATTATTTCTATTTTAAGTTATTAGCTGTATAGCTGCTAATCGTTTATAGAGTATTTAATTAGTTAATTGTCTATTGTTTATATATATATATATATATATATATATATATATATATATATATATATATATATATATATATATATATATATATATATATATATATATATATATATATATATATATATATATATATATATATATATATATATATATATATATATATATATATGTTTGTGTGTGTGTGTGTGTGTATCTTCAAAGAGCTTTGATGTTTTTTTTAATAGAAGGAGAGAAATATATATTTTCTAGAACACACACATTTCGAAATGAAATCAGTATTTAGCTTTCAAACTTTGCACATTTTGAAACAAATTCTAGAACAATATTTTTCAAATAAACCAATACGATGATTTTTTGGATGCAATTAAATGACTTTTTACCAGCGGAAACTATTGGCTGAGAAATCAAATCATTTTAGCTGGTGCGGGTTTAATTTGAATACTTCCCTAAAGAACGCAAACAACCAGATATAATGCAACATCCTTCAAAAAACTTATTTAAGAATAATATTTTTATTTACGGAAAATACCATAGAAAGTTAAATTGAATATTTATTTTAAGTTTTATCTTTTCATATAAACAATAAAAACAAATCATGCGCTTAAAACTAAGGAAACGCGAATTAAATAAAAATGCAAGTTAGCCCCTTTCAGAAAAACGCAAGAAAACATGACTATGCAACCGTGGTGTTAAACAGAATTAGAAAAAGATTTCGAAACTATTTTTATTCTAACAATGAAAAGCTTGTAAATAGACCGTTAATCATTCAAAAACAAACACTTTTCCAGGGATTTAAAACAGTTTTCACAAAGTTATGGAATTAGGTTTAGTAAAAAAATAGCTACTTACCGGAATCTTCAGTGAAAATCGCTTCTTTAGCTTCTGAAATAGTTATAAGAGATTCTCGGCTGTCAAGTACCTAAAAGAGGAAACAAATGTTTACAAAATCACTGTTTTGAAAGCACTTACATTGAACATCTTTTTTTGTCTGACCCTTTAAAGTACTTAGCTTCCGCTTCTTATTGTATGTTTGTCTATGCAAAAATCTCTCTCATATGAAAATTTTTTCCAAAATAGTTTGTTTGTACTTCTAAAGATTTCTCTAAACAAAGTGATAAGTGTCAGAAAATGTTACTAACAACATGGAAAATGGTCCTCGCCTCTTAAGAACAATTTGATGTTTTCCTTAAAAGTATTATGAGATTCAAACGTATTTCCATGGAACAAAGTTTTTCCCTATCAACTCTGTATAGCATAAACTGAAGTAAATACGAACTCAAAGTTCCGTAAGATTTCTCTGTTTCACTAAACTTTTATATTTCTAAGCTGCAACAGAATTTTCAGTTGTCGATTAAATACCAGTAAGGTACTTACTAAAAGATTTTGCTTCTTAAAAAGTGAATACAATTATAAAATAATAAGTTATAAAATTTGAAATTTAATGAAAGATTTCAATTGGTGAATAAAATTTTTATTTATGTATTTAATGCTAGATTTGCCGATTACCTTGTCTAGAGGTCATAGTGCCTGACTGCGGTAGGGAGGTCCTGGGTTCGAATCCCGGTTCGGGCATTTATCTACTTTCTCCCTCTATCTATCCTGTCTTTGTCCTTCCTGTGTATGAATGAGGTGTGAATAATTGCAAACCCTATAAACGGGTCCACATGGCATGACTGAAGCAGTCGGACTCCACACAAAACATGATTCAGTATGAAAAAATATCGCACCCCATATTGTCAGCCTAGCTGACACAAGACAAAGAAGAAAATATTAATATAGGTATCCTGTGAATGTTCCTTGCAGATACACGGATTAACCAATTTGGGGCTTAGAATCAGAACAAGAAAGTTATTCCGCGTATAGAAAAAACAAAAAAAAATTCGATTATAGTTTTAAATACAAGCAGACTTTCATTTGCTATTGCTTGTTACACACACTGTTAGAATGAAACAAATCTAAAGTAAATTCATTTAATGACGACCACAAAATTTCAGACTTTATACTTGTTTTTGTCCAAACTAATATCTTAGCCTATAATACTATTTTCGAGAGAAACAAATATTAAGGCTGTTTCATTTCTACCAGTTTAAATTACATGCATAGATCTATAAAATGCTATATTTTGCTGTTTGCTTCATTGCACCATTTGCTCTTTATCAACTCTCGTTCTTCATGTAAAAAGAATATGAAGTGTGGCTTTTTAATAAAAAGGAAGGATGATCCTGATGCTTAATTTTCTGTATTAACCCTATTAAGGGACTATTTGCTCTTTATCAACTCTCGTTCTTCATGTAAAAAGAATATGAAGTGTGGCTTTTTAATAAAAAGGGAGGATGATCCTGCTGCTTAATTTTCTGTATTAGCCCTATTAAGGAACCATTTGCTCTTTATCAACTCTCGTTCTCCATGTAAAAAGAATACGAAAGGTGGCTTTTTAATAAAAAGGGAGGATGATCCTGCTGCTTAATTTTCTGTATTAGCCCTATTAAGGAACCATTTGCTCTTTATCAAATCTCGTTCTCCATGTAAAAAGAATACGAAAGGTGGCTTTTTAATAAAAAGGGAGGATGATCCTGCTGCTTAATTTTCTGTATTAGCCCTATTAAGGAACCATTTGCTCTTTATCAACTCTCGTTCTTCATGTAAAAAGAATATAAAGTGTGGTTTTTTAATAAAAAGGGAGGATGATCCTGCTGCTTAATTTTCTGTATTAGCCCTATTAAGGAACCATTTGCTCTTTATTAACTCTCGTTCTCCATATAAAAAGAATATGTAGGGTGGCTTTTTAATTAAAAGGGAGGATGATCCTGCTGCTTAATTTTCTGTATTAACCCTATTAAGGGACCATTTGCTCTTTATTAAATCTCGTTCTCCATGTAAAAAGAATATGTAGGGTGGCTTTTTAATTAAAAGGGAGGATAATCCTGCTGCTTAATTTTCTGTATTAACCCTATTAAGGACGACCCTATTAAGGGACCATTTGCTCTTTATTAAATCTCGTTCTCCATGTAAAAAGAATATGTAGGGTGGCTTTTTAATTAAAAGGGAGGATGATCCTGCTGCTTAATTTTCTGTATTAACACTATTAAGGACGACCCTATTAAGGGACCATTTGCTCTTTATCAACTCTCGTTCTCCATGTAAAAAGATTACGAATGGTGGCTTTTTAATTGAAAGGGAGGATGATCCTGCTGCTTAATTTTCTTTATTAATTCTATTAAGGAACTATCATTGCCAGATATTAAATATCTGTCATGTCGATCTTAATGTTATGCTAGTTTCTACTTATATATTGACGAAAGGAGAAAAGTTTATTAATTTTATAACGTGTTTTTTCATTTCTTGTAAATACAAATTCTTCACTACTTTCCAAATCATACTCAGCATCATTAATTCTTTTTATCTATTTAAATACGGAGCATAAGGTCTCTATCGTGTAAATACATAGGTTATATTTTCTTAAGTTATTTCGCTTTTAATTTTGTGTTCTGTTAATTTTCTAAAATCTTAACAGCAAATTAACTTGTTTGTACTTAAAATGTCGTAAGCGACATCCCTTTGTGAAATATATTTAATGCGATTATCTGAAAATCATGCAAATAATACTATTTTATGAAATGAAAATTTTGATATAAATATGAAAATATGTTAGAATGTGTATTGAAATTATTATTATCAGCGCATATATAATTTATGTTAATTATATCTTTTTGCAGTTTCAAATGCAATATAAAAAATAAAATATAGATTTGAATGTGTGTAAACATAATTCTCACAATTATGTTGAATTTTATTTCGTCACAGTTATACATAACTAAATTTTTAAATTTATTATAAAAATAAAAACTATACTATTTATTTTGAGATTATATATATATCTAAAGTTTATTAAATTTTTTGCCTTATAATGACCCGAAATAAGATTATCAAGAATATTTTTATAGAGATTTATTTTAAAAAAGTTATTCTATGCTAGTCATTATTGTAATCATTTTTAAATGGCTAGATTTCTTCGAAACAGCTTTGAAGGACTTGGTTTCCATGCAATAATTGGGACAAACGAGTCATCGTTGATATTTGACAATTTCTTAAAAGGTTTTCATAAATAAAGAATTAATTTAGTGTTTATGAGTTTTACATAGTAAATTATATTACATTTTATTTCCATAATAAATTAAAAAAATTTTTATTATCGTTGCATATTTTTATGCTATATATTAAGAAATTTGGGACGAATGTTTACATCCAAATTTGATCCTTGGACATGCTAGATGTGTTTTGGACGTCCCAAGGTTTTAATCTCAGAAAGTATTTAGGACGTCCTAGAAAGAATGTTCTGAAAACGTAATTTAAAGATCTGTTTTGGACAAATGTTAATAAATGTCCTGCGAAGGTTCTTTTAATTCCATTTTTCGATCGGTCTCTTACAAATATTCTAAAAACTGAAGAGACTCAAAGTGTTACATTTTGAGTGAAAATTTAAATTATGTACCATATTTTACTCGATAGTTAAGAATGTGTAAAAAGTATAGCAATTGCAGTGTCTTAACATGTGCACTTTTGTAAATTTTTTCCAATTTTAAAGAAAATAAAATGTGTCTCTCTTATTTCGTCAGTTTGAAAAATCATATATATAAATATATATAGTACATTATTTCGATTCTATTGAAAATGTGATGATGATATTTAAGGTCTAAGTTTGGAAAGAAGGTGCTGGATATTCTATAAGTAAGCAATTTTATTTATCAATTTTCTAGTAATAAAAAGATATATAAATATTATAAACTAATAAGATACATTTAAAATGTTTATTAAAATTTATTGGTATTCTTTTCTCTATTACCTCGTATGCTACTTCTTTGTGACGCATGGAATAAAAAACATTTTGTATAGTTTCCTCTTGTTTAACAATTCAATTTTTAATGCATTTTTAATTAAAAGTGAAAAATTGTCAACTTTTTCTGCTGTTTTAAATTAACTACTTTATCAAAACTAATTTAATACTTTAAAGACACTTGATTTTCTCCAAGAACAGTAACACAAAATTCATACAGTTCATGAGTCTGAAATACTTTATTGTTTCATATTTACCTCCTTATCTGCGTATAAATGGTAGATTTTTTAAAATTAAGTATTAAATTATTTTTGTTAATAAGAATTTAAATTCTCATAAAACCTTTGATAACAGCTGTTATTATTGATATATACTTATGGTACTAAATATGAATGAGATGAAACTTTCGGAATTTTTAAGACCTGTTGGTATACAATTTTATTCTTGTTAGATAATTCTTTATTACACGTTTTGCATCTCAATTATAAGGTAAACTTACTTTATAAATCTTTTGTTTTTTCCCTGTCGAATGATTCAATTCGTACAGGGAAACTCTTTGGATTTGAATGTTCGGAAGTTCTTTCCGGTGATAAACTAGCAAAATTTTTAAAAATTGTTCCTTGTCATTCGAAAAAACTCATCTAGTGTATTGACCAAATTTAGGTAGTATTGTTTGTTGAAGCATTTTTATTATATAGGCGTATCTTGGTTTCCGAAATCATCAAAATCAAAATCTGGAACCCATCAAAATTCATTAGCATCACTTTGCTAATGAATTTTAATGGGTTACATAGAAAAAACAAAATATGTTTACAAATTGGAATTGATACAAATAGTGTTATATTACCTATAAAGACCTGTTGATTATCGTTGCTGCCAGAAATATAAAACAAAAGGAATTATGAAGAACTTAAGATTACATTTGATAAAGATTATCACTTACATAATTTCTTTTTTAAAAATACTCCAAATTTTGGAGAGAGCTCACAAACATTCCTCTTAACAACATGCACCTTATTTCCCTGGGGAAAATGTGCAAATTATTGAATGTTTTTGTGCAAAAGGATATACGAAACTGATAATTTTTCAAAGATGTTTATACTATAAGCTAACATCTTTTGCTGTTAATACAATATTCCATTTGAAATTTTTAAAAACAGAAGCCATTAATTTAGCTCATTACAAATATTTTTCTGTATATTGAGCCTGTCACATTCTCAAAATTACGGCATATCTGCTGTATGACCAAATTCAGAAATCTTTTGGTGATAAGGAAATGTTGCCAGAGTATTATGATGTATTGTGGTGCATCGCTATGATGCAAATACTAGGGTTGCCAAGGTATAATTTCAACATAATTCTTATAGTTCATCAATTCTATAACGTAATTACCTAAAAATCCGTGAAAAAAATCCCCAAACTTAGAATTTGTCGTGCTAAATGATACAGCATCTGTGCCAAAATTACCGCACGATAGTTGATATTTTAATTTCTTTTCTTACATACCTCTTAGAGTTTGGATTTTGAGAACACTTTGCAAAAAATTGCGTTATTATATGCACAAGAACATGTGTCCCATAATATTCAACGGTTATTATATTTATGTTATGGTGGTAACTCTGGAAGCCTCACACCTTTCAACTATAAAATTAGGTTAAACGCTTCATCGAAAGCCAGATAAACAGTTATAATAATTAAAGAAATTTACTCAAAACTTATTACATATCATAATTTTGGAGTTATGGAAGGAGCATTAAGGAGGCGGTGATCAACCAGTGGACTACCATGATGATTTTTGATGAATGCTGATATTGAAAAATATCCGAATATCAAAATATAGATTTGTTTAACATTCAGTCATTATTGTTTAACCTTCGATAATTATTGAAGGTGATTGTGAGAAAAATAAAAATAAATCTTGATGTGGGAAAGTCTGCGAGTTCTGCGTTGTCTTGTGTCAGTCTAGCTGGCACAAGACAAAAATAAATGATAGATTTTGCTAATTATAGAATGAATAAATAAGCAAAAAAGGACTGAGTTTTCTACGTAACAACAATAAATGCCAGAAATTAAAATCGATTGCATTTTTAAATTGAAGTTTATCATTTCTTTCATTCTTAAATGAATTATTCGAATTGAAGTATTAACTTCTAATAAAAAATAAAGAAATGAAAGATTGTATCAAAAATCAAAAGAGCGTAATTTATCTAATTCACAATAATTTTTAAATTTTACATATATTATTTAAGAATATATGTACAATATAAAGATATATGTATTTTAAGTATAATGAGATAAAATTCTTCACTAAAACATTTCATAATATATCTATTAGAGATGTAAGATTATTTTTAACATTAAAAAAATCCTTCATTCCTTGTTAATAATTAAAATATTTTGAATATTGACAATAATATAAATTTTATATTTTCTTGTTAACATATCTTTAAAAGAGTTATTCAACTGTATGTATAGAAATTTGATAAATCATAGAAAAAAATTTAATTTAAATTGCATGTGAGCTGTATAAGTTTCTATCCGTTCTATATTATATGTACAGTAATAAGTAATTTATGAATAAGGCTGGAATAATTTGCCATTAAAATTTCAGAGGCGTGTTAAATGTTTGGAAAATGTTTTCACATTTATTACGTTTACACACAAAAAAGTATATACTAAGAAAAAATGTATTCTATTATAATTGTAAAATTCATTTCTCTCAATTTTATATAAATTGTATAAAAATAAATAAAATATTTTTTGGCTTAACATTTTTTTATTCATATTTGTATTTATTTTAAGAATAGGTTTACAATGGAGCTATATAGATTATTGCTAAATAATATAAATATTTAAGACATACAGGGTGCAATTATAATTTAAAATTATTCGCGAAATACACAACTTTATATGTAAGCTAATTATTATTATTACTTTCTCAAAAACATTAAAGAGTGAATATTTGTTACAAAAAATAATATAAAAATAAACGACATAATTTAAAAAAGAATATGATTTCATATGTACTTAAAAATGTTTTTTTTTTTTTTTTTTTACATTTTAAGACAATTTGTTTTAAAATTATTCGATAGGTACTATAAATTAGCATTGATAAATTAAATAATAAAAAGTAATCCCAGATTATTTTTTACTTTTGCGTAATTTAGTTTAAAAAATTAGGTACTAGACATTTTTTATATAAATAAAGTATAAATTATTCATTTTTAAATATTTTTATAATAAAGAATTAACAATATTTCGTTACCTGAAGCAAAATTTTTATTATTTAATTTAAATTAGCATTGATAAATTAAATAATAAAAAGTAATCCCAGATTATTTTTTACTTTTGCGTAATTTAATTTAAAAAATTAGGTACTAGAAATTTTTTTTATATAAATAAAGTATAAATTATTCATTTTTAAATATTTTTATAATAAAAAATTAACAATAGTTCGTTACCTGAAGCAAAATTTAGAAATAAGTGGTTAAATTTGCCTGAAGACAATGTTCTCTTAATTTAGATTGATAGAATTTTGTTTTTTGAAACATTTTTGCTGCGTAAGAAGTATTCACTGAGGTAAATATTACGCAATTTTTTAATTAATAAATATTTTAATTAATTCTTGTTTTAATTAATAAAGGAATATAAAACTGTATTTATATATAATGCTTGCAAATTATACCTGTGAATTATGTTGTTACATTTTGTAACTGTGCCCGACATCATTACTTAAAAAGAAATTCAAGATCAGAGTGAATATCATATAAGTTATCAAAATTACTCAAGGGAATATTTTTTAAAATTAACTCCACGTCTTGTAAATTGCTTTAATTAGAATAAAAAAAAACAAATGTTGAATTGAAACCGTTTATTTTATAGATTATATTGAAAAGATAAAGAAAATGGTTTAGAAAATGAAAACAAAAATATTTTTTCTAAGGATTCAGTGGATTAATGTCACGTTAGAAAGTAAAAAAAAATTATTGTACACTTTAAGGATTTTATAAATCTGTATCACTCGTAATATTTAAGCTAACAGTTTCATTCAAATTATGCTTTAGAATGTACTTGAAGCATTTAAGTGAATATGTAAATTAAAAGTTAAAACACACTTTAAAATTAACAATAAATATTTTATTCTTTAAATTATTCCTGTCATATTTTCCATGCATATTTTAGTTAAGAATATGAAAAAAGTTTTTAATGCGAATATTTTAAGTTTTTATAAACATGAATTTTTTTTTTAATTTCATGAAGTGAAGGAAACAGAATTTTAAAATTTTAAGCTTAAAAATTTATTTTTCTAAATTAAATTATAATTTTATCCTATTCTATATATTATTCTTATTTTCAATGCTTTAATTTTAGGAAACATTTAATTAATATCTTTTTATAGATAATTTTTATGTAAAAATAAAATGCAATATAGATTAAATTAAAGATTTTATTTTAATTTCATAGTATAAGAATTCACATTTCAAGTAATATTTTGATTTTTAAAATGAATTCAATAAACGAGAATCTGATAATTTTCTGAAGATCTTTACATTATCTTGATAATTAAAAATAAACTGGAAGAATCTCGATTGATATAAATTACACTGGTGGACAAATATTAAGGACGAAACGGTTTTTCTAGTGCAGCATCGCTCAGCAGTGTTCCAAATCGATAAAAATCGTACCAAAACATCCTCCAAATATAAAAATATGGATAAAGTTTAAAAAAAAAATTCCAAATGATTAAAAAGGAACTTTATTGAAAAATGAGCATGGAGCAGAATGAGAGAGATGGCCGAAACATCCACGTGACAACTCTCTAGCAAGAAACATCCAGCTTTTAGTTGGGGATATATGATCTCCCCTGACTGCTGTGCAGGATTGACATCGTTTGTCCATACTGAGTATGAGGTTGTCAATAAGTTGTTGAGGTACTGTTGCCCATTCTTCTCGTAGCGCCAATGGCAGCTCTGGAATCGTTACTGGCGATTGGTGACATACCGACAAGTGTCTCCCTAGAAAGTCCCACACGTGTTCGATTGGATTTAGATACGGTGACCTTGCCGGCCAATCCATGTGTTCAATATCCTCACTTTCCAACAGCTCTTCGACAGCCTCTGTACGATGAGTTTGAGCATTGTCGTCCATGAAGAGGAACTGGAGACACATAGCACCCCTAAAAAGACGCAAATAAGGAAGGAAAATATCATCAAAATAATGGGACCTGGTGACTGAACCTCCTTGGACGACATGAAGGTCAGTAGAGGCCCCACCCCCTTTTTCTAGTGGCGTACACGTACATTGAACTGTCTTCAATCGACAAAGGATTAGGACTGTTTTTTTTTTCTTAGCTGAATATTTACGTATGCAACATCATTCGATTCAGTTTTCAAAGTTATAAAAAGTACAAAAATTTTACGATCTAACTTCTAATAGTTTCTTTGTTATTTACAAAAAAACTCTGAAAATAATAATATATTTTCAATGGACTCTGAGTGACGCTACCCTTCCGGCAGCAACATTCCTCTCAGCAACAGAAGCTGCACTTCCCCTGCACTGGCATTTGACACTTCCATTTGCGGATACAAAATAATTAATATCTCATCACCTAAATGTAACAGAACTTCAATTTTCATCACTGCATCAAAAGGATATTTCAAGCTTCCTGTAAATTTCTCAAGAAAAATCTTCGAATATTTTCATGAAGCAAGATTTTATGTTGAATTTTGAATTCATAATTATGATTGAAGCATTTTCTAACTTCAAGTCAACATCAAAATTAATAAAAAAGCAGTAAGTGCCTAAATTTTTATATCATTTATTAGATAATTTAATACTTAAATAGCAGCCTTTTGCGGAATTTCAAAATTTTAGTTACAACTAATAATATAACTTACTTTCTGAATCTAAAAATTCCATATTTTCTTCTTTTCTTACTTGAAGATTTTGATTTTTCATGATTAACTAGTCATTAATCAAAAACTAATGATTGCATTGAGTGTTTTTTTTTGCAGCTTTAATCCTAAAATTCCGGTGATTAAAATAATACCAAAAATGTTTTTCTGACATTAATTATTGATTTTTAATTAAATTTACAATAAAGGTATGTTTTAAGTAAAAACTAAATATTTACGTGCATCTCTGCTACAATCTTTTGCTTTTAGTTTGTCATCATACATTTAATTATTATTATTTAAGCTTGTTCTTTTGGTATATTGTGTCCTTTTCATTACGATTTGATCGGTATCAATATTTTTTAATATATTTTAAGTATTTACTCTTATATTAATTTTTAAGTACTTGAAGAAATTATGTTTCATTTGTTTTTCTCCCTACGGTTCTTCAATCTCACTATTAATCTTTTATACTAGTATCGTGTATATTTCAAAGTTCACTTTTACATTCTGCGCATGCTCCTTCTGAGTTTGTGTCTTAACCCTCTAGACACTAATTATTTTTGGTTGATTACCATATTAGTGAATTTTAATCAAGCATGTATCTTAACTTCTATTAGTCATAGAGACACAAGATGTTTTCTCCTTCTCGTAGATCCTTATTATCTTGTATTTTAATCTATTTAGAAATTTCAAATGCTTTTTGTATAAATTTTGGCAAGCAGTTCAACAATTCCTCAAGATCCATTTGATTTCAGATCCAAATTCTCAGCTATCTTTCTACTTCTAAATTCAAATTTATTTTCAAGATAATCTCCTCAACAAAGTGTTATTAGTAGCTCCTAAATTCGATTAAAATATTAATTCTCTCATAATTATACCCATTTAAGCTATCTATAAAATAAAAATATTTGCTTTATAAGTTAAAATAATTTTGGCACTTATGACTTACCCATCAGCATTATTCATCAGCCAAAATATATAATTAAAGAAATAAATATGGATCATCCTGAGAAGATTGTTTTTCTTTCAACCACTCCAACCGACGAAACAGATAATTATTCTCTCAGACCTCGGCAAGGAACTAGAGCAAAACGAATCTTAACCCAAGAGGCAAGAATGAAAACCAAGCCTGTGGTAAACTTAGAGAGAGTTAATTTACATTATGAAGATGATGTCTTGCTCTTCCCAGATAAAGAACCTAGCATCAATAAAGACAATGAAAACAACGTATATTATAACAATCAAGAACCTGAAAGTAAAATGTTGGAAAAGCTAAGGATGATAATTTGGCAACAAAAATTTTTGAAATACGTATTATCTGAACACGAATGTCTAAAATCAGACAAAATTCTTAATCATCTAGAAAATTTAGTGAAATTAAATAAAAGAAAACCCCACACGAAGCATCTCTGTAGAATCAAATAAGAAACTCTCTACTCAAAATTACATTCATGAACAATTTTCAAACATCGATACTAAACTAAATGAGATTTGCAAAATGCAATCAAAATTAGAAGTATCTATCACCGAAGAAGAGAGTAAGCCAAAGAAAAGTACACCAAAACCACTATATAGTGAGGTATTAAAGAAGAGAATGAAAAAAAAGCTACCTCAGTTATAGTTCTGCCCAAAAAGGGTATCTCTCCAGAAATTCATAAGGAAAAACTTGTTAACTTTTACTGCTCAATTAAACTAAGAAGGAATGTTTGGGGTAGATTTGCAACCAAAATTCTTTGCAAAAATGAAACGACAAATCAAAATTGATTCAAAAACTTACCGCAGAAGCTCACACCTTAGAAGAACCAAGAAACCCAACCAAAAAGATTATTCTACTTAATGTCTCAATTTCAATGAGAAAAGAAGACATTATAAAAGTATTGGAGGATGAAGCACAGATAACAAGATTAGACAATCCCATAAATATAACAGAAATTAGAGCGCACAGACACAAAGAAGAACTTCAACCCGTAGTTATTGAAGCTGACAAGATAATGACGGACATACTCGTAAACAAAAAAGATTTGTTCTTCGGACTTCGGAGAGTAATTGTTAGGCCATTCAGAAATATACAAATATGCTACAATTGCCAAAGCTTTGACCATATTGGCTGATATTGCATTTCAAAACCATTTTGCGGGAAATGCAGTAAAAACAATAGCACAGAAAATTGCAAATCATAGTTAAACTGCTGTATCAACTTTAAAGAAGCCAATGATAACGGAAACAACTATCAAATAAATCGTACAGCCTATTCCAGAAATTGTATCTACTATAGAAGTCTAATAAACAATCAAAATCCAAGAAAACAATCAAACTAATTGCACCATAAAGACACTTGTAAGAATGGAATGTAGTAATCATTTGACAACCGCAAACCACAGTAATTTCATAGAAACTCATACTCTACCTAACTTGAAAATCTTTCAAATAAATTTAAGAAACTCAAAACCTCCTACAGATCTCTTACAAGTCACAGCTGAAAAAAATGATTTGAAAGTTTTCCTTGTTCAAGAACCTTACATCCTGAATGAAAGGATTTTCGGTATCCCTTCGGCATGGACGTACTGGACTTCGAAAAATTGCAAAGCAGCCATTATAGTTACGATGAGGGACTTAAAGCCAATCTTGGTTCATACAACTGAGACGACAATTACAATTAAAATTACAGTTGATTCCGAACCATTTAATGTTATTTCAGCATAAAATACACCACCAAACTCCCGTTCCACCGACTCATTCCCAAACGACATTTCACTTGCTTAGTGAATTAGATACAGTTGTCAGAAAAATACAACCAGAAAATTTCCTCATGGGAGCAGATTTAAATAAATGCCCACAGTGTAAACTGGGGATATCAACATAATGATGCAAGGGGTGAACTCGTACAAGATTTTATTATGTTTAATAACATTTTTCTTCTAAATAACCCTAACTCACCACCTACATATCTTAATCGATTACAACAAGGTTGGCCTGATTTAACTTTATTGTATCTAATAGAAACTTAGCGAATACTGGAACGTTTTAGAAGAAGAGACACTAAGCGATCATCGATACATATCATTTACCCTTAACAAATTTACCACAAGTGCTTGAAGATAAAAAGATACAAGACATCTTATGGAAACCACGCCAAATTTTTAAATCTGCTCAGTCCTTATATGCAAGATTTCCAAAAGTCTATTGATACAGCAAACCCAAATTCTAAACTAGAAAACATAACTTCAAGACTACAAAGTACAATTTCAGAATGCTGCACAAAATCTTTCACAACCAAAAAGCAAAGTTTAAGTGTTAAGCCTACTTGGTGGTCTTTATCACTGTAAATCGAAAAGAAAGAACTCAAGTTCATAAGGATAAGAACTCAACGTGGCCAACAAAAATGAAAGAGAACAGTTCTGTAACATCTATAAAAGCAAAGTGGCTTCTTATAATGAATTAATTAGAACTACCAAGAAAAATGCGTGGATAAATTTCTGCTCAGCAGCAAAAGACCCATTTGGGAAAGTTTATTAATCAGCGTTCAACAAAAGTATTCCACCCTCCAACCTTTTAAACCCATCCTCAAACATATTTAAAGGCTCTCAACTGGACTCACCAAATAAGATCCTTGATGATCTCATCCCAGAACATCCAATTCTCTTACCTTTGTAACCACCTTTTGATATTGAATTTACTCCGAATGACATGCCTTTTTGCCAGGAAGAACTTTCACGTACAGTAAAGTCCCAACCAAAGTGTAAAGCACCAGGATATGATGGAATAGATAACTCAATCCTTAAGACCATACATAATAGCTTTCCAGATCTTCTATACAAACTCCTAAACAAATCCTTACATATGTCTTATTTTCCAAAGTGTCTCAAAATTCGCACAATTATATTATTTCATATAGAAGGTAAAAACAAATATGATGTACAATCCTATAGACCTATCTCTCTCCTACCCACTATTGGTAAACTCTTAGAGAAAATAACAACAAAACGACTTTATTGTTACTTGGAATCTACTGGCTATTTTAATTGCAACCAGTTTGGCTTTCGTCAAGGCAGATCAGTAGACGATGGCCTTATGACACTCATTAAAAAGATCAACTTATGCAGAGGCGCAAAATTACACACTGCCGTAATCACGATTGATATCAAAAGAGCCTTTGATGCAGTTTAACATGACAAATTAATAACAAATTCAACATAACAAATATTAGAAACCACAAAATGCCCTTACAACATTAAAAAAATTACTTAACAGTAATCTTAAAGATAGAAGAATCATTATGCCAACTAATGATGGTTTAGCAGATACAGCCCTTAAAAAGAACTGGAGTGATATAGGAAGGCAACATAATCCAGAAAGCATGATACATCTTCAAGTATTTGCTGATGATTTTACTTTCATGGTAGCAACAAAGAGTGAGAAAAAATTGGGCAAAATAGCAACAGAGGCATTGGTTCCTTTTAAAAATGGTCAGATGATAATTTTCTTCAAATTTCGCTAGAAAGAACCAAATATACTCTAATAGAAAAGCTTAAATGTGGTCCACAAATTTTTTGGGGAAACAGCAGAGTGAAGAAAAAGACACAATTAAGCTTCTAGGAGTAATAATTTACAAAATGTTAAACTTCATAGCACATTTAAAATCACAGGCCAATAGAGCTGTGGTATTACAGCAAAATCTCTTAAGGATAGCAGGAAACAATTGGGGAATTTCCCAAAGACACCGAATCATACTATATCAAACTGTAATAGAGAGGATGTTGGCGTATGGGGCAGCAATTAGGGGAATGTCATTAACAACAAGGGCAACACAATTACTTATTTCGATTCAAAGGAGATTTTTGCTAAACATCACTGGTGCGTTTAGAACGACTCCTGCAGCAGCTCTTCAAGTTATAACTGGAATACCTCCTCTCTACTTAAAAATAGAAGCTGAGGGAAAGTTTATAAGGCATGCAAGGGCACAAATTCTTTGTCAGGTAGATCCTATTCTTCCTGCACCAAATTTGATCGAGATAGATATAAAAGGAAAAGCAATCCACCCTGGAGTCTTCAATATAGAGAGCAAAGTAAAAATACATGAGCAAAACCATATACCATGTTTCAGTGAAGGCTTCCTAACAATTTTCACAAATGGCTCAAAAATAGAAGAAAAAGTTGGATCCGGAATAATAGTATACTCTGAACTCGGATTACAAAGCACTTGGAGTACTAAGCTACTACCCAAGAACACAGTATATCAAACTGAAGTATATGCTCTGTGTAAAGCCATTCAAGTAGCTGCTTCACAACCTCTTCCAACAAACATCTGGTCAGGTAGTCAAGCATACCTTAAATCTTTATCTAATCCTCTTAACAAATGTTCTATGGTACGAGAAATGCAAGATCTCCTAACAACATCAGATAACATCAGGATTGGTTGAGTAAAGGCCCATCAAGGTACAGAAGGAAACGAGGCAACGGACAGACTTGCAAAAGCGGCTGCACTATCAAGTAATTCTTCTCAGGTCCTACCATTACCACGTTGTCATACCAAGTCTTTACTTGATAATTGGATAATGGATCGTTGGCAGAAAGATTGGGATAATGGAATAACTGGAAGAAATGTACACGAGATGATATCGAAAGTTAGCAGGAAAACCCTTAACTGGACTAGGAATGAGGTACTTTTCTTTACGGGGCAAGGACCATATCCATCTTACTTCCACAGGTTCCAGATTTCTGATTCCAAAGATTGCACTTGTGGAAAAGAAGGCAATCCACTCCACTTCTTGACAACTTGCTCTTTAACATTATCCTGGCATTTAGCCATACCCAGAGAAAATTGGAAAATTCTCTAGAAGAAGAGAATTCCGAGAAATCGTACAGCTAGAGTAGAATTAAATAAAATAGTTGAATTCCTAATAAACAATGAAAACTTAATTTGATGGATTGGGAACTCTTCTACAACTTAGCTAAAACATGTTTTGACCAAAATCTTTGTAAATATCAAAAACTTTTTGAATGTGATTTATAAATTTTTCATTCAGTTATAGTCAAGAACTATGTAAAATTGTAATTATTATGTTAACTGTATATAATTCATCATAGACTCCATTATATTATCATCTTTACAATTAACCGGAAATTGATTGCATATTTAAAGTCATGTTGTAAGATAATCATGTTCAAATGTTGTAAAAATTTTTATAATGTCATTTTTTAATATACTTTAAATAAAAGTCCCAGCAGCTCCCATTAAACTGGTAAAGTTCATTGGAGTTAGGTACAGGGGAGTTCGCTGGTGTCAATGTCAGTGAAGGTCAGTGCGGGTACCAAGCGTGATGCCTCCCCAAACGAGAACACCGCGACCTCGAAACCAATTCTTTTCGACGATGTTGGAAGGGTTATTGCGTATTCCCTGCTCTCTTCAGATGTGTATACGTCTGAAGAGACCTTGTAATCGGTAGTCAGACTAAATCTGATCTCGTCAGTAAAGAGTACTCGACCCCATTGCTGATCCGCCCAGTTCTGGTGTTCCAGGCACCACACAAAGCGCCTTCTTCGGTGGGCAGACGTTAATGGTACACAACGTACAGGTTGTCGTGCGAATAGGCCACCATTGAGCAGCCTCTTGGCGACTGTAAACCGTGATATCGGTCGTCTAGTCGTCTGTTGGAGATATCTCGCGATTTCTCCCTTCGTATGCCACCTGTTCCTTCTTGCCTGTAGGACCATATATAGGTCGTCGACAGCCGTGGTTGCTCGTGGACGACCACTGATGAACCTTCAGACAGCTGTTCCTGTAGTTTGAAATGCTCTCCAGATTGGTGAAATGATGCTGCGAACAATTTCCAACTCCGCAACCACACTTGTCACACTTCCACCTTCCTCAATCTTCCCAATGATTCGACCTCACGTAAGGTCATCTAGATGTTGTCTAAGACGTTTCCTGTTCTTTATTTCACGCTGGTTAAGCAGCTCTACATCGTTTAAAATGATATACGCTGTGCAATAGCTTTCACAGAGACGATGAGCGTGCACCGTCAGCCTGCTTTATACTCCTCCAACATTCTCCCTTTACGTCATGTTGCTTAATTTGAGTATGCCTTTGCGTACCTGACCGTAGTTGATCTTCTGATTGGTCTTTCAGTCTGATCTACCTGTTTGTTCCCCTGATATGCTAATTTTTCCATTTCATCCTTAATTTTTGCACGCCATTGTATTTTACACACAATATGGGGAACCAAAAAATATTTATACATTTCATGATTTAAGCAAAATACTTTTACAATGAAGTAGGCATTATTGTATTTCCAGATCTTATGGTAGAAATTGATATTTTAATGTAATTGTTGTTTAAATTTAAGTAAAGGAATTAAGTAAGGTAACATTGTGTTCTTTAATATTGCTTATTCACAAAAAATATCACTGAACTGTGTGTGTATATGTAAAAGAATATTAGTAATTTTCTCATCATCTAACTGGATTAGAATCGAGATAATTTCTGTCCTTCCACGTGGAAATTATATATTATTCATTCTTAGCACGAATTCCCGTTGATGTCACCAAAAATTAAACTCTAGAATAATTACTCATTTTCAAAAGGTATTAATGTTACAAAAGTTTTCATTCACATTTAAATTAAAGTTAGATTACATTATTTTATATTACAAGGTCAATTTAGTAAAGATATTAGGCATTTGTAATCTTTGGTAAGTTCTCATGTATTAAGCATTTTAAAATATCTGCCGACGAGAGAGATTACTTCTCTTAAATTTAAATCACGGATGCGTTCTGAATTAGAAAGAGATTTGAAATAGACATATTTCATAATTTAAAGACTCTAGTTGTCTAAAACGCAGTTGTGAAGATTTTTATATGTTGACGAAATTCTTCATGTTTTCTTTCTTTTTATTCAGTTTTGTATTTTTTTCATATTTTGTATCATTTATCTAAAATAATTTAATAAAACTTTTATTAGACAAAATATACTCATTTATTTCAAGGCTAACTTTAAAGTATTTAAATTTCTGTTACCCCTCAATTTTGTATGCAATAATTGTAATTTTATAAATAGACGACACACTCATTACTTTTATCCATAACCAGAGGAAAGATTTTTTTTCAAACTTGAGGTTTTCATCAAATAGCTACTGTTATACTAACCTTGACTGTTTCTGCTAATAAATTATAAGCCAATGTTTAGTAACTAAGCGCACTAAATATTTATAAAAGCCTGAATTTTATAAAAATATTGAAAATTTTATTATTTATACATTTTTTTCTTACATTTATGACATTTTACAAATATTTTGCATTAAAATACTTCTTTAACGTATAATCAGCACCTTCTACTCTATATTATCGAAACCTTGTTAATGTTCTAAAATAAAAATAACAAAATTTTGATATGTAGGAATTGGAAATGTTTTAAAAAAATATTTTGAATTTTTTCTTTGAATGTTAGTAACTACCGAAAAGAGAAATGGAACCAACAGTTAGACAAATATGCCGCTGTGTTTTAATCTCACAAAAGAAAAAACATGAAAATCAAATTAGAAAACACAAGGAATGCTAAAAGAAAAATATTCCTTCTTTTTTTTTTTAACGGAATATTGAATATTCAGAATAATAGATTCAATTACATAGATTTAAATCCATTAATTATTCATTAATTATTTTCATATGTTTGGTACTCTACTATAAAAAAAGATTTTAAATTAACATAAACTATATTTTTTTACAAAAATAATAATCTTTAAAAATACCAGAACTAAGGTTAAGACTCTATTATGTGCAAAATGTACATAATAATTAATATAGGTTGATGTGAAAATCGACCAGTTAAATGGTAATATATTTAAAATATCTATCTAATATCACATTATATGATCGGTAAAATACAGATAACCATTAATCTCTCTTATCAATTACAAAAATTATTCTATTAAATTATCATATATTTTCTCATATTAAATATTCACGTCAGCATATTGAATTCCCATTCGCAGACACTTTGCGACGTTATTTAGCCAAGAATTGGTTAATAAATTATTTATGGAGTAAAGGCCTAACCATAACTGAAATAATTAATATAATGGTAAATTAACCTTCAATACAGCACAAACATTATAATATATTGGCTTTATTAAGACAAATGATTTCCTATATTATCGAATATTCCCGTTTATTCAGCTATTGAATATTAGTAAGTTTATTGAATTACAACTTTGACAAGGTTTCGAGGTTATTTATAAACGAATCACTGAGAAAGATTGATACCCGCGTTAACTGCACATTCCAAATATAATTGTGATTGGGTCCTTTTGCCTCACACTAACCTAACGCTTCAAGTAATTTATCACCGGAATTTCTAGATTGCCATGAATCCTGGCAAACTGATTCCTAGTTTATCGGGTCATTGAATGTATGTCAGAAAATCTGACCATTCAATCAACTAAGGAAGCCTAGCTTAGTGATCGGGATCCTTGTTGAAATCAAATATTTGTCACTACCTCTGAGCCTTGCTAAATGGTGAACTCAATGAAAATATCTTGAGACAAGTGCAATAGATTTTTACTAAAGGGGGATGTTTTCAAAAGAAGGCGGAGTTTACAATAGAATAATTCAATACAAGAATTTTAGAATTTTAAATGAAATCGATTCGTTTAAATAACATTTTACCATTATTGTAACATTTTAATAGGGAAGTTTAAAAATTTATTTCAAAAATTAGATATTATTTACTTCATATATATATATCATTTACATTACATTATACATTATTTACTTCTTAGCTTATAAATTTTATAAAAGGCCAAGTGCTTAAGCTTATATTTGACAATTTACGCATTTTAACTCATTAAGAGTTTTGAGGTTCATTTTTAAATATTTTTAAAAGAAAAATATCAAATATTTGAAAAAAAATAAGGAATTAGATTATCGTTTTATTTTATCTATATTCAAAATAATAATAATAGTGCCTACCATCTACATTTTTAAAAATTGTTGAGAATGTAATTTAAAGTTTCTTGAATTTAAGCATTGATTTCTTTGAATTTTAACATAAATTCTTAAACTTTTTTTTTTTGATCAGAGAAATTAAATGCTCTATAAAGTTCTCAATTTTAGTTAACATTAAAAATATTTTTATTGCTAAATCCTTTAGACAAAAACTTTGGTAATAATGAATTAAAACATAATGTGAAAATTTTATATTATTTATAATATAAAACTAAAAATAATATGTTCTTATTATGAACTGTTGTTATTATGATGAAACTGTTCTTATTATTTATAATGTTTTAGTAACAAATGAGATTTTCAACATTTAGAAAATTCATTAACACTTTCATCTCAAAGAAATCCATGCACATTTTCAAAAACTCCATTGACATTCATTATCGTCAAAATCAATTTATCTAATTTTGATGAAGCAAAAGTAAATATTTTAATGTTTAATCTGCTAAGCAAATAACTACATCTTATTATAAACTTGATTATACATTTCATTTTAAAATAAACCGTATTGAATGCATTACTCATTTTGTTTACAAAAATAGTAAGTTAATCTTTCGTAGAACTTGCGCCGTTTGCCGAATTCAGTTTTAAATGTAAGCATGAATTCAAAAAATAAATTCTTCAGTAAAGTCATTTTTCAATAAAAAGTCGATTTTAAATCTCTGCGTTAAAAATTTTTAGATGACTTATTAATAGCACCAGATAATTAATAATTCTCAACTCACACAACTCTTTCCCTGAATATTTTTCGAAAGATTTCGCGAGCCAGAAATTTCCTTTCTTTCTTACAATGACTCTTTGAATGTGGTCCTCGTCAAAAATATATTTCCTCAACTCAACAATTTTCGATTTTTATTTCCTTTTTAAGATTTTTATCAAAACAACAGAATGCTATGCAATATTTTGAAACTTGTGCTTGCAAAATGCAAGAACTTGTGTTTGAAAAATATTATTTCTTTTCCCACATAAAATTGAGAATATTCTTATTTTTTATTATATTTTAAAGTATTATTTTTCCTTTTTGATCTCACTTTTATATACTTATTTTCTAGAGTTATTATTTTCTTTTGATCATATATAATTTAATGAACTTTATATAGTTTTATTAAATAGCTCAAGCTTTAAAAATTTAATAGCGAGTAAAAATAAAATTTTATTGAAGTGATATATTTATTTACTTTCCTTAGTGACAAATTTCCTTGATATTTCAAAGGAATTCTAATAAATATGAATGATATTTTCAAATGTATTTAATTCTGAAAAAGTCAAAATTTAATAAATTAGTGTACTGAATATCTTCAGTTTATGTAAAAATATTAATCAATTTCATTTTACAATAAAATGAGCTGTATAATAGCCTAATGTCTTGTTATTAAAACCAAATAATGTAAGGAAAATAAATCAAAATGAAATTAATATGTTATTGATCACGTATTTTATTTAAGAGCAAAGGATTTTGAATAAAATATCAGTTTTCAATAACTCAATCATTGATTTTTTAAGTATAATCTAAACGTGTTTTCACTAAAATATGAAAATAACTACTATTAAAAAATGAATTATATCATTGCAAAATGTACTATGTCACTCTAAAATGATTTGAGCTCTTTTTAAAAAATATCCTGAGAAAGAGCGTTTACTATACATAGGTACAAACCCACCTGTATTATTTTAAAGTTATTAAATTATGTCAAGACAAATAAAAAATTACTTTCCTAAAAAACTTGCATACATTGGATGATTTTTTTACCGTTATAAAACGATTTTCTGTAAATTAATCCTAATGTTGAATCCCGATAAACTCTCAAACTAATTACAGAAATAAAATTAAGCTCATTCAAGGAAATCTCTGATAATCTACAAGTCCGTTAAGATCATTTGAAGGGTGAAATTTGGGTCGGACATGCGCATTTTTAGATTTTTTTTCCAGGAATGCGAGGAAATTTAAATATTCAAAAAAGGAGTAATTCTAATGTACTTGAAAATAAGAAGAAATAAAATTGAGATTATTTCAATTCTACAAGATGAAACTAAATTTTAAAAATTAACCACGCAGTCAAATCTCCCTTAATAAAGCATCCGTTTAAAATGATTATTCCTTAAAAAAAACGGATAATTCTCGTCGAGTAAAAATATTTAAAATTTTGTGTTGGTATTTATTGATTGATACTCAACATACATTTCATCATAATACAGATGAACTTCATCTGTTTAACAGGAATGTTTGAGAAAAATATTCTTTTCTCTTACAAAAAAGTAACAAATAAATAAAAAGTAAATATAATTTCGTTCTTACGAATAAGTTTATCATTAATAATTTTGGTAAAAGTTCTCAGGAAATTACAACAAACAGAAAAAAGCAAGTTAAATAGACATACCCATATTTCTTGTTATTATATTATCCTTGTATGTCTTAGAGATATAGAATGCGATACGTCATATATGTTATTGAGTAGCAGTATTCAGATAATAAGGTCAAAAATGTAGGAATTTGTAAACAAAAATATATATTTAGTTTCTCAAAAAATCTAAATCCAATTTTAAGAATAATTATATTTTGATAAATAAACTGTTCTTTAAATTTCTTTGAGTAGTCATTTATCAAATAGAAAGAAAAAATAGATTTTATAAGTGCATATGAAAAATATTTTTTTTCTTTTTAAATATTTTTCAATGTTTACATAGTATAATATATTCCTTACTTATCATTTTGATTTAGTATTAAGTTATAATATCATAAATAATACATTCATTTTAGAATGAAATAAGTTTTAAGTGAACAAAAATTGAAAAATTTTGCAGTTTGCAAGAGTAAATGTTGTTTATGATAAACTGAGTAATATCAATTTATTTATGAATAAACATTGAATTTCAAGTCATATTAAAGAGATGTATTCTTTCTGAAAACATATGATTAAAAAGTTTAAATGTTTAAAGAGATTTATATAAATCAATATGCTTTCCATTTCTTTATTCTAAAATAAACAACTTTTTCTCATAATTTTATATATAAAGAATTTTTTTTATTTAAAGGAAATATATTAATTTTTTTAAACATATAACTTTTAAAAATCATTATTTGTAATTACATACAGAAGAAAGAGTTTAATTTCAAGAAATTGTATTTTTTAATATTTCAATGAGGAAAGAATAAATTTCATTTTCTGAATTAGTTATAGCTTAAAAGATATAATTTTATATTTTATTTTTAACTATATGTGTACTTATAAAAATTTTAAATTATATTAAACATAATCTTCTGAAATTTATGACTTATGCTCATTTTTTCAGATAGTATAAAAAAGGATAATTTTCTTTTACTTGAGAAAAAAATATTTACAAACAAATACACAGAAATTTCATTATGTTGATTCGAATACAATTTGATTCCAATGTTTTAATTACAAACGGATTTCTCATCCAGTTTTCAATATATAATTATTATCATTTTTCTTAATTTATTTAAGAAAGTTTTTTAAGTATTATTTACTTGCTTTGTATAAAAAAGTCTTAAGTATTATTAAATGAAGTATTTTAGTACTCTTCTGATTGCATGCTTACATACTTGGAAATATGGGGCTTTAATGCATTTGGTATACAGATAGTTATATTTTGGTTATATATAAATTTATTCAGAAGTTTCAAGAACATATACATAGAACGTTAATAATAAGTCTTGAAAATAAGCGTAATGGAAGCATTCATGCTTACATATTGTATACAGAGAAACATTTCATCCTGTGATAAAAAAACATCCTGTGATAAAAAAACATCCTGTGATAAAAAAACATGATGCTAAAGTTTTAGATGGTTACAATTATGAGCATGTAATATATATAAATATTTTTAATTGATGATATATTTAATAAAATTATATAAAGGTCAATAAACTTTTGATTGTTTACATCTTTTTTACCGAAAGAGGGAATAGTTCTAAAAATAAAATGTTTCCTTAAAATTTCAAACACCCCTACAAATTTTTTTTTAAAAAATAACTATTTAACTACCATTCGCTGTAAAATTTCTAAAAATAATCTTTGGATAAAATAAATTATTCGAAGTAAGATTTCTTTGCATAGAAATGTTTTATGCATGGGATTCCAGGTAGAATTTGCCAATCTTTAATGGGATTTCTTGCATCTTGGGATTGTTTATAGCTGTTTGCTAAAATTCATGACTTCAGCAGTTGCCATTACAGCCTCCTTCCCATCAGGATCATGTCGGAGTGTCACGTACAGTTTTGCCTCATTTGTATCACGCTCTATGTTCTGTACCTCTAGAAGTAACTTGAAAAAATTACGTTTCATAACTTCGTTTAACGTAGCACTTGATTTTTAAGGGAAAATTTCTATAACTATTATCATCACCTTTTTTTTTTGAAGAAAAAGGCATTTAGAAAGGCAACTCAGATTATAGTAATTTGTTGCTATTTCTTTCAGCTAAAGATGCTTTTACTAATAGAGTATCCAAGGGTAAGATTTTTAAAAGATTATTTCTTTCATTGTTTGTTTCAGATAGAAAGTTTTAATATTTATTTTGCAAACATTCCAATTTTAATCTTTCAATATTTTTTTGCTAAAATGTTTCATAAAAAGACATATCTAAATACTGCTGAAGTTCTTCATATTGATAAATCTTAGTATTTTGTTATAATTTGAAGTAGATTTCCTAAAGTATTCTAAACACAATTTTTAATGTTTCTCTATAAGGCTGTTAAAATTGTACATTTCTGCATGCAGCGAAATGAGAAAAAATAAATCATTGTTGTACAAGTTGACTAAGTCATTTAATTTTTTGACTCAAGATCTTTTCTATAATTCAAAACGCATTATAAGTAAGAACCATCCTAAGAAAAGGTTATAAACGTTTTCACACATTTTATAACTTTAATTCAACGATTTTTCATCTTACCAGAATTTAATGATTTCATTTATTTAGTATAATGTTGATCGTCTCATAAATCAATGAAATTACTACGAAATATTTATGATCCAAATTATTTAAATTGTGTTCTCCCTTTCTTAGCTAAAAAAGGTATCCAAACTAAACTTCAAGTCAGGCAAATTTTGTCATACAATAAAGGATTCTTTTGCTTCTTTTTTCATTGTATCAATCATTATTAAACATAACAAATACGAAACGGGGACTGTGAAAAGGTAAAATTTGTAATACATTTTTTAAAGGAATACATTGACTGAATTATAAAATCACATCTCCTCATTTTCAGCATTCCTGCAGTAATAAGTATTTATTGGCGTTTAGTATTTAAAGAAAAAATTATATGTTTCTGAAGCAATTGTAATTTTCTGATTTACTCTTAAACTGAACGATAAAATCAAAGATTATAATTAATTATTATTTAAAATTCTAAGTAGTTATAATTTGTAAATATTGATAATACTTTAGTTCAGTTTTGAAGCAGGTTTTAAAAATTAACAACTAAGCACTTCATAGAAATCAGTGAAAAATAAACGAATTTAGAACTATTTAAATAAAATTTACAGGATGCAAAACATAGATCACAATGAAATTTGATAATTTCTTGAATATGCGTATTAACACGAAATGAAAATCTGTGATTCATAATAAACATAAAAATATTAGGTAATTCATCAGGAATTCCAAGGTTGTTTACAATTTACAAAGAATATTTTGGGAAATTAGCATAAGCAAAGAAAGATCATATTAGGGGTTAAAGTGTTTAATTCCAATTCCTTCATTCAATTAATCCTGAAGAATTAAGGTATGGAATTCGTTAATCTTTTATAAGAAAATGATGTTAAACTAAATGAAAATTCGAAGAAGCTTTTAAAAAACTAAGAAATTTTGCTAAAATATTGACACTTCATTCACGGTTATCCATTGTAAATTTCAAAACTTTCGCATTGAGAACAAAATCTTTACGTTTAAAAACTCATAAAATTAATTTTGAAATATATTAACATACTTCTATAGATAGGAAGCAATTTTCCTATATCACAAGAAACACTCACTCTGGCAATTGCGAAAATCAGGAACCAAACATCAATCTTCCGTCATTCAACCGCCATGAATATAGAAATTCGTCAATTTGAAAGCAACTTCTTTACCAGTTGAGTTCTGAAATTCTTTTTCTCGGATTTAGTCTGATCAGTACATTTTCTGAGAAACAAACTAACATTAATGCTTTGAAAAATGCAATTTGTTTTCTGAAACGATACCACTTTGTTATCTTTATAACAGATAATGGTAATATTTTGTTAAATAAATCATATATCAATTCAGATATTATGCAAGTTTAATGGAATATAATTGAAGTGAAGTCTAGAAAATGAAATTAAAGAAATAAATTGCCATCTTATTTTAAATTTAATTGTTAAGTTAAAGTAAAATATTATTACCAGAAAATTATTAATAACTTACAAGAAAAAAGTAACCACGTTCGAAGTGAGCTTAGAAATACAACCAGTTATTATGCGCTCAACATTTATCTACATGAGAAATGGAAAACTATTAGCTAGAAGTCACGTTAAGCGCCGTGAGGATGTTTAGAGCAGCATTTATTGCTGGCTACCTGTCTAGAAGCAAAGCAAACCACTATAAATGAGGCAATTGATCTTATGACCTTTCTGCATAGAGCTGACTGATGAGCAGAACTAGATGGAACAGGATCTGTCCAGAACAATTCGGAATATTCGCGATACAAAATCATTGTATGGCCAGAGCTTTTTGCTATATTTGTTATAGAACCAACGACGGAATTTCTGTGATAAAAATAGTCAAAAAAATCATATTTTCTTTCGCCTCTAGGAAATCTTAAGCTAAATTGTGGAAATAAGAATTTTATTGTTACGAGTGATGCTATTTCATAGATTTCTTTACCTCTACTAGATCTATAACTTTTTGCTTCATTAATTTTTTAGTTCAGAAAAAATTGATTCCCATTTTTATTCTACGTTTTATGCACATTATTGCGTTTCAACTTAAATAATACACCATGCATAGTTTATGTGTAGTAATTTGGGGTTTTTAAATAAACTTTTGTTCGATGAAATAAGTTATATTAATTTTTCAGTGAGTGAAGGATAATTTTTTTACACTCAAACATTTAAGATTTAGTTTTTTAAGTGTTCGAGTGTGAAGATTACCGAATAAAACCAATGTTACCTATGATAAGAGAAACGAAAACTTGGCTTCAAAGAGCCAAAAAGAAAATCATTTGAAATAAAAGATTTTAGTGACAGAATATTGCTTTAAGTATCTAAATAAATGTTATATATATATAGATATTAAGATAATTATTGTCAGTTTAAAAACACTGTGAAGAAAACTTACATTGATAAATAAAGCTGCAAAATTATGGAAATATATAACGATCATAAGCGCATATTTTTAATTCTGATTGGATCACGAATTTAATTTTCAATTCTGATGAGTAATTAAAAAACTTACTTTTTTGATTAAAAACATTGTGTTCATTATTTACCTTTCAATAAAAAATATTATATATATATACGTCTCAATTTCATTTTACTAAAATTACATTTTAAGGCAATCACTGCTAATTAATAAAATACTGTTATATATTTGAGTTATAAAATTCTTTCTTGACAGTTCACGCTCTTGATTTTTCAATTCTGAAAATTTTCTCATTTTATTCACTATTGAAAATGAAAAAGTACAAATATTTTTCTAAACTATATTTTAACTGTATGAAATTGAATTTTTTTTTTAATATGAGGAAATTAGTATGGTTTTATGTTCAAGTTGAAACTGACTTCTTTGTTCAATATAATGTATTTCTAATTTAATATTTTACGTAAAATTCGTTGCGGCCAACTTGTCTAGTGGTCAGCGTGCCTGGCTACTGATAGAGAGATCCTGGGTTCGAATCCCGGCTCAGGCATGGATGCCCTTTCTCTCTATCCTGTCATTGTCCTTTCCTTGTGTGTGAATGGTTTCCTACCCTAAAAACTGGTCCCTAGGGCATGTGTGTGTACTGAAGAAGTCGGACTCCCGACCAAATACGGTTTAGTTGGAAAAGTGGAGCAGTGCACCCCAATTTGCCAGCCAGTACACGAGAACAACAACAAAGTAGAATTTGTTAAAAATGTATCCTGTGTGTGTGTGTGTGTTTTATTATAGGAAAATCAAAACTTGAGAAACCTAAAAATTATTGACAAGACTAACTTAATAAAGCTGCGTAACGATGTATTCTAACAAAGAATTATTTGTGAAAATAATAAACCGTTTTCTTAAATAAAATTTGGACATTTTTAACGTTATATATAACATTTATTCTTAAGATATAAAAATTATATACATCTTGAAATTATTTTAATAAATTATACAGTTTCACATAATTAAAAATTATAGATAATGTAATGAAATTTAAGTCAATCTAAAAAAGTATATTAATTGTAAAAACACACAATTTAAGGTTTAATAGTTTAAATCTCTTGCATATAAAGTTAATCTTTCATGAGAATAGCTAAAATACAAACAGATTCAAAACTAAGAAGTATTTTATTTACAAAATTATTCTATATGCAATTATTTTAGCAAATAAAAACTTTTGTGTTTGAAATAAAAAGTTGAATGCATCGAAAAATATTAAAAATTAATTATAAATGCTTACATGAAAAATACTTCCAAAAATTGCACATTTTTATGGTTTTAATCAATGCTTTTTAATAAAGTGTTAAAGGCTATAAATACATTTTATTTAAAATATATATATAAGGCAATGTTTAAAGTACATTTACAGGATAAAAATGCAATCCACAAACTATACAGATCAATGCGAGTCATCTAAAAAGCATCTTATTTTATAAGAATTCTATTGTTATAGCTATCCTTTTACTGTAAAATTTTAATCTCTTACATTACGATCCTAAGTACAATACAGTGTTATTCCTTTAATAATAATTTCTTAGTATTTACTCTGCAGGTAATTTAAAGAAGTACAAGCTATATTTTGAGTTTTCTCGATAAGCTCAAAGAGAGAAATAAGTAAAAAAAAAGGTGATCAATTTTGGGGATCAGTGGAGAAACACAATCAGAAAAAGAAAAAAAAATTTAAAACTCTATCAATGAATAAAAAAAATTGGGAGGGACTACCAAATAGTAGCTGGATATCGAGGAGAATGTGGGAATTTAACACACAAGTTTACTAGAAATGTGCAATATATTAGGCCCTGCGTGCATCTACGAATGGTTGCCGCGATGTGGTGAAGTTATTTCTTTAAGATGTAGGGAAGCATTTAATTTTTCTTCAATAAGAAAAGAAAGGAACAACTGAGATTTTAACAAAGAGCAAATGATGGGGTAGTTCAGTTGTTGATATTTTCTTTTTAGCTTGATTGTGTCTAAGGAAAATATTTTCTTCTGTTTTTTTTAATAACTCGTGATTTCAAATGTGTGTGTGAATGATTTTCAAAATTTTCCTATTACCTAAATTCAACATAAATTAAGTATTTAAATACGTATTAGGAGTTTAAAAGAGCTATATGGTTACTGTATTAACTTGAAAGAGATTTGTTTGAACCTTTTAATATATTTTATGGCTTTCGTTGAAACAGGAACAAATGAATCCTGATGCTTCATTTACTAGTAAAGAATAAATCATTCTTGAAAGCTTGAAACGAGATAAAAAATTTACTGTATTGATGTACTTGCATAAATATTTTAACCATCGTAAATTAAGGAGAGACAAAATTACACCACTAATATTTTTTTTTTTTTTGCTGCATAAAAAGTCATTAAAATCTTACTAAATGTTTGTTTGTTTCAAATATATATATATATATATATATATATATATATATATACACATATATATATATATATATATATATATATATATATATATATATATATATATATATATATATATATATATATATATATATATAAAGAACCAAATCAGTCGTAACAATAAATTATTCGTTTTACAAGATAATACACATATTTATTTACTTAGAATTTTTAAAGATAAATCTATTTTTAATTAAACATTATTAAAATTAACAATATTGTTAAAAAGTTTTTATTAAAAAAATTGATAATATTTAATAAAAAAAACTATATTCTTTCTAATAAATAAATTTTTATTTGCATGAAATAATCAAATTAAGTGTGTACTAGTATATTAGATTGACATTATTATTGTTAGAATATTTTACGAAATTTGCAAATTTGATATTTTAAAAATTTGAAATGCCAAAGAATAATACTATCGAAGTATGATTCGAATAAGGAACAACATTTTCGGATATTTCAATTAAACTCGAAAAATTATAAATTTAATTTAATATGATAATAATAATGAAATTTTGCATTATTTAAATACTATAAGATATAATTAATTGTTGAATGTTTTGGATTAATGATTACAAAATAATGCTCTCCATGAAGTTATAAGCTGTTGTTACTGTTATCAGGTGCATTTTGAAACGGATATTGCTCATTTTTTTAGTAAAAAACACATGTAATTGTGTAATTAGAAAACAGTATAAAGTAAATTTTATATAAAATGGAATTTTAAAGGAAGTGTTGAATTAATCCCAAATACAAAAATCAAGTTGAAAAATCTAAAACAATCTTGGATGGTATATTAAACACACATTTATTTAAAGAAAAGTAATAGACAAAATATCTCAAGAATATCAGAAGGAGCATCGAAATCTAAAAACCTAGTACGTTTACTGAGTAGTTATGTCCCAATATAGTTTTTAGTGTTGTGAAAAATGTTTCCCCCAAAATAATATTTTTTCTAAACCAAATAAGCCCTCTTTAGAAACTGATCTTCATTGCCAAATGTTCATTATTCTTAGATGAATCACTTAAGTCTTCTGGGATTCGTGCATGTGTACTTGATATGTATTTATACAATTTCTTTCCCTAGAGCATTCGTGGAAGGGATCCATAATTAGGTGTCACAGAGGAAGCATACTTTGAAATACCCGAAAGCACTTATCCACGTTTACCCAGAATACACACTCAAATTCAATACTTAGGTGTATCTCTTATACTGTAGTTGTGCTATTCGTTTTATTATTATTATTATTAACATGCAGTGTCTTCTTACTTTTTTAAGAGTAATTGGTCGGTATATTTCAGAAATAGAAATATTCTTGTACCGTCATAAATCCGTTAAAAATAAAGAATAATCGCATTGTTATCGATGGTTACAAAATAAACAATTAAATTGAGGAAACTAGATTAATTTATATGTAATTATTTGAAAAAATACTAATTATTTTAGAGCCCATTATATGATACATTATTAAGTTATAAGAACAAATAGAAACTCAATTTTATTTGCTGTACTTAAATCAATCGAAGTAGTTAAATACTTTTTCGAACTTATAATTATGTATCAAAATTTTATAGATGAAAATTTAAGAGATACTTTTTTTAAGAATTATTATATGATAGAAATCATGGATTAAATTATAATTAAATTGTCTGATTATTATATTATTTAAATGTCTGATTATCATTTCCTATAAGCAGTTATCTGAAAAATTAAGATCCTTTGATTAACACCATTAGATTCAAGTTTCACACTTTTTACTTACAGGAACATATTCAATTGAGACATATAATTTAATGTGAATTCCAAATCCTATCTAATATCTTCACTTAAGATGGGGTTCGAAGTAAAAAAAAAGGAAAACCAATATGTATAACTTTTGAGAATTCAAGTTACATATTCACACTCTAAGCACATAGCAGCACCATTTGATTCACTAACAGAAACTCATTTGTGCTTTAATGTATATTCTTATATTTCAAGTATTCGGTTTGAAATCATTTTCTAATAAATTCGGATGTTAATTTATTAGTGAATTATAAAACAATTTAAGACAATTATAGCTTATATTATAAAAAAAACAAACTTGTGTTTGTGTTTGAAACAATTTTGTTTCTCAATTTCAGAATGTTTTTCTTAATTTTGGTTATAATGCACGAATGATATAGTTAATATATACATTTAGATTTTTTAAATTTATTATATATATATTTTAGTTACTTTAAAATTACTTGAAAATATCTATATCTATATAGAGTTTAATGTAAAATGAAAATCAGAAAAAAATTGGTGTGTTGCAAAAATTCTTGTATTTTTTTTATAAATTGAAAACTACAAAAAGGTTAAATGCTTTTATATAATATAATATTCCTTTCCTTTCAGCCCAATAATAAAGTATTTTTTAATTTAGATGCGTAAACTAATGGAAATGATATGATATACTTAAAAGAATATAAACAAAAGATAATACTCTAATTCGAGATAGAATATAAATTCTACTCTACCTCAATACTCAAAGCTTATTTTTGATTGCTTTAAAATAAAGTGTTGCTGAAATACTATAACAATGTTATAAATTTTAACTTAATCAAAAAGTATTTCTTAAATACGAATCAGTATAGATGTGATGATTAAGAAAAAATTAAGTCTGATTTATAGATGCGCTTGAATAATTAAACTTTAAACTACACTTTAACATTTTTAAGTTCCCTTAAAGTAAATATTTAATTATTATTTAGCTATACTGCTATCAAATCAAAAGAACATTTTAGTTTAAATTAAATAAATACAGTTTAGTCTGAAAAAATTGCTCAAGTTATGAACACATTGTCATAAACGGAAGAAGAATAAAGTTTCTTAGTGTGTATATTTTGTTAATAAAATGAATAAATAATTTTCTTTAAGAAGTTATTTAAATCTGAAGAAGATTTTACAAAAGTATTAAAAATAACATACAATCTTAGTGTATTTTTTAAAAACGTTTTTTGAAATATTATATATGGTTAATTGCCCATCATGGTTGAAATTATAATAATTAAAAAATATTTTTATCAGTCATAACTAAATGTTTTTATCAGTAGATGAAAAATAGTAAACCCATTTCCCCCATTTCTCTCTTATGCATCTCTTCGAATTCCATTTTCCTTTGATCTTTAATTTTTGATGAAAAGAACCATTCTTTCTCTTATCTTCTTTACTTAAGAAAATATTTTCTAATTACTATCATCATCTTAACATAATTTATAATTTTTTTCTATTTTCACTGTGGAAGTATGTTTAAAGGGGAAATATAACTTACACTTCTTATGTTATTCTAGAAAATGATTATTTTTACCACATTTTGTAGCAAATACCATTAGAAATGATTTGATGCATATAATTTTAGATTGAAATGAGAAAAATATAGGCTATTTCTAACAAAAATTTTCATGGTATTACTTTACATTATTCTGTAGGAAATAATAGGTAGTAAATAATTTATTAGATTTAACCTTCAAAAGCCTCGAGTATTTCATTAAACTTTGAAGAAACCCATGCTTATTTTTAAGCATTTTTGAGAAAAATAATCTGTTTAATATACCTCGAAACTCTCGGTAAGCTAATCAATTAGGCTTCGCGTTCCTAGGTTTGCTGGAATTAATTTAACATAGCTCTTTCCCATTGATTAGAATGACCTCGGACATGTGCTTCCCATATTTAATGTGCTGAAAATCTTTCGCTTAGAGCTTTCTAGCAACTCATCAAGATTCAAACATTACTCACTCATCGAAATCTGTTCACTTCAGATCCTTCTTTCCTTCCGGCGAATGTTTCTCGGTGTCATAGTGGAAAAAATTGTCATCATCCAGGTGGGGAAAGTGAATTATTACTCTAAGACGGGGACACCACGATGCCTCATTAAATGTTTCGAAAATTTGTAAATTACTCTAATTACATCTCAATTATTGCGGAATCTATACCAATTCAGCTGAAATATGTACCGAAGTAAATGCTTTTATAAAATATTTCTAGGATTTACGTGAACTAAATATAATCATTTACTTTTATAATAGTAAAAGTTGAAATAATACATCTTGCTTAAAATGTTTGCTTTAACCTTCACTTGACTTTAATCTATTATTATTAGTAAGTGATTAAAAAATAAAATATAATTTGTTAAAATATTAAGTTGCAATTCACTTTAAGATTTTAATTTTATGAAGGAAGCTAAGCAATAACTATATCATTATAGTTTGAATATTACCACAATGATAAAAATGGTTTTAGCTTATTATTACTTGTTATGTTATTTATTAATTAGCTCTAAGGCAGTTGTGAATCATATTCGACCAAAATATTGCGTGTCAAATTGATACTTTTAATTTTGCCATAATCTCTCAAAGATAATATTATTGAAACTGGAGTGTTTATATATATATATAACTGGAGTGTTTATATATATATATATATATATATATATATATATATATATATATATATATATATATATATATATATATATATATATATATATATATATATATATATATATATATATATATATATAGGTGTTTTGTTACGTTCTGTATTCATTCTAAGTTTTAAAAAATGCACGCCATTTTAAAATAAAGTTCATAGATTTACACTGAAATAAAATTATTATTAATTTATGTGCTTTTAAAAGTTTTATTAAATAAAAATGGGATGATATAAGTTTAGTGAGTAGCAATGTTATACGAATGCAAATTAAGACTGATTTTATTGGTGTATAAAAATCAAATGCTATTTATTTACTAAATATATTATAAAAACTATTCCATGCTATAATGGTTTATAAATTCCGAGTAGGAGATCTAGAGTTTGTCGATAAAAAAATAAAAAAAATGGAAGACAAGCAAGTATTATTAAGAGGAAGTCCTAAGATGACACTAAAAAATTCACAAAATATGGGAGGATTTTATTTATTGAATGAAATTATTTAAAATCTGCAGTTCTTGAAATTTTGAATGAGTGCTTAATGATTCCTTTTGTAATTTTTAATGAAGAGTAGATTTTAAATAACAGTCGATTGCACTTTATTTTTTTCTTCCCGAAAGTCCCAACTACACCAGGATCAAGGAGTCAATGATGGGGACTGCCGTTGTTTAGAGAACTGTCAGCACTGTTGAATTGCTCCTATCTATTTGAGGATAATGGCTTTACAAAAACTTATTTGCTTTGTATATGGAATCATTTCTTTCTATTTCTCCTTATTTTCTACACGTGGTCGATTAATTTATGCTTTTTTTTAAGTGGAAAAATGACGCAATCCGTTTAAATAAATGACATCGTTACCAAATAGCTACCATGCAACTGTTTAATAATATCATTTCTTATGGAATTCGGAAAAACAATGGGAAAATTCTAAAGGCTTAGAGAAATACCATTTGGAATAGATCAAATTTTGTTATAAAAGATTAGTCTTTTA
The DNA here is from genome assembly GCA_030067965.1 of Latrodectus elegans. Lineage (NCBI taxonomy): Eukaryota > Metazoa > Arthropoda > Arachnida > Araneae > Theridiidae > Latrodectus > Latrodectus elegans. Next base: position 111,493,291 of record CM057809.1, read on the forward strand.
TTAATCGCTAACAGTAAGAAAATAAAAATATAATTATTTTAACTAGTCTTTTATTTTCTTATTTTTAGTGAACATATTATAATGTGTATAACAAGAATTAAATTCCTATACCCTATATATATATATATATTTTTTAAAGTCAAATTATATTGAATCCTTCCATTCCATTCTACTTAAAGCATCTGAAAATAAGGCACAAGACGAGAACAAGCATATGAGGAAAAAAGTATGCCTGAATTATATTAATACAAACTAGAAATTTAAATTTGATTATTACCTTATAAATTGTAAAGAAGTTACTTATGATTAATGATTTTATAAAATACGCGAAGAAATAGTTATTTTATTTGTTAATGCCTTGCAATTTAAATGCAACTTACAATATAAGTTTTAACAGAAGTAAATAAATTATGAAAAAGACCATATTAAGTATTTGAAATTTTATAAAATACTATTTTTTGTCTCTTTTAATACTGCTCATGTCCTTTTTCAGCGAGCAGAAATTAAACTATTTTTAAATATAAATCGATATAAACAAAAGTGTTTATTCAGTCAGATGTATTTAAATTTTAATGCAAGTATTACAATTAATGAATGCATCGATTATTTTAGATATTGAATGCTTCTAAGTAAGTTTTCTATTCTGAAGTAAAAAAAGAGTTTCTAACCTAATTTCTTTAAATATTTTGATATCATTAATCTTAAAATTGGCTATCAATTTTTAAACGAATATTCCAAAAAGCATATTATGGTCCTTTCATGAATTTAAAAATTAATAAGTTTGTTATCTTCTGCTTGTTGGATGCAGTGCTTATAAATACTGGAGAAAAAAATAATTTTCATTTCTTGATTTCCTTTAAAATGTACATTGTGATAAAATGTATATAGATTTAAAGTTAAAAAGGCTTTATGTGATTCAATGTGTATTCAAAGCCGTAATTCAAATAAGTGCTGACTAAATTAATTTTCAATATTTTAAACAAATATTCATGTTTATGTAATTTAAAAATTATCAGGGTTTAATAATTTTTTTTATAAAAAACTACATATTTATCTATTTAAATAAATATCAATTCTTCCATTAATTAATTTCACCATTTTGATGACAAAAAATAATTTGCTTGATTCATCTAATGAAAGTTGGTTAAAATTCATCATTTTATAAACAAAAAAAAGCACTGAATTTATTGTGCATTATATTAAATAAGAACTTTTAGCTTTAAAAACTTATTGTGTTTCCTTGAAGCTTAAATGATTCTGAATCGTCAACATATTCAGAACGAAAATAATAATAAATAACAAAATGAAAATAATGAATGATGTACAAACGTACATCATTCATTATTTTCATTTTGTGCTTGTTAACAAATGAGTGAAAGTAAAATATGAAATTAAGCCGAAAAATCTTAAATATGTTTCAAGATAGTTTTTATAAATACTTAATGTAAAAAGCGATGATAGTAGAGCAGTTGTATGATATATTTAGAGATTTTCTTATTAATTAATAATTAAAATATATTTTTAATAATTTCAAAGAATTCAAAATAGTTTTTAAGTGGCCTTAAAATGTGTTCATCTTTTCATGATTAGGAAAACGATTTAAGATGCATATTAATTAATCAGATTAAATAGTCTTATTTAACAATCTATTTTGAGAGAAATTTTCTGCTATTATTAGTTTTCCGTCAAACATTTCAATTTATTTTATCGGGAGAAAATTACATATAACCTTTAAGTTTTACTGTCAATGATTTTTATTTGCGCAAAAATAAAATTTCAGTACTTGGTCAAAATAATTATTCAATTCATGAAATTGTTTTATCTCAAAAAATTGAAATATTTAATCATAGAGTATTCTAATATTTGTAAAATAATGCTTAAAAAATTTTATGATTTATACATTTAATAGCTAATTTAGAAATATTTATTAAATTTAAGAAATATAATTTTATAAAATTTTAACACATATTTCTTTTATAAAATATATTTCTTTCTTTTGAAAATAGTTTTAACGAATTACTTGTTTAATTAGTTTATATTTTGTGTGTCATACTATATACAACATAGCTTAGTAGTTAAAATTGTCCGATCTTTTATGATTAATATAAGAAATTTTCATAATCTAATTTTACACACATGGTTTTGATTAGAAATGATAATATAACAAAATCCAGATGCTTAAAATAAAAGAAAGAATTTCTTTTAGGTAAAAGTTACCTTGTGAAGCATTTTGTCAATGATTCCTTCAACTGAAGTGTCCTGCACATCTAGTAGGAGTACGGCCTGGTTCAGGAATTGGTCGACATCCATCGATGCACGGACTTCAGCAGCAAAATCTTTCATGGGTAATCTCTGCAAAACAGAATGAAGAAGAGCGTCGTCAGAAGGATAACCTGGGGAACTCTTACGGCGGCCTTTCATCCGGACCACTTCAGGCTGTACATCAACTGAACAATTCACGGTCTGTGGCATCTCACTTAAGGGCATCGCTTGCATGCTTTCATTCGACATCTTCGAATTCGTCAAATTTTCAATAAAATATTATTTGATATTTTGTTTTAAAATGCAATTTATGAACTCAAAAATTTTAAAACTCGATATGGAAATTTTAAAGGTGTATATATAAATACGTATATATTATTTGGCTAATATAGCTCCTATCAAAGGGGAAGCTCGCAAGGAAGTTTACTCCGCTAAGAAATATTGATCCATTTTTTGTAACGATATAAATATCTAATATTATCAATATATATTTTCTTTATGACTCAATATAAATTTTGATCTCTAAATATATAAATTAGGCACTTCAACATGTTTATAAATAAATTTTTTTCTTTAGTTAATTTAAGAAGCAATTTTAGATAAAATGTATTAAAATTTTAAATATTTTATAATCCGAAAAATTTTAGTTACTATCAAATATCGTTTTTCTTTAGTATTTCTGTTAGTAAAGCATCGTATTTTAAAAATCCATCTCTGTAAATAAATAGCAATCAGTTTGAAACGAAAATGCGCTTTAAATTCCAATTCTGTTCGCGGAGAAACGATTGATCCTGTTTATTTATTATCTGAGAAATTTCATTAACTATCAGGCATTATTCGAATAAATATTTCTATCGATGAAAACGTAGTATCTGAAGAAAAATCAATTCCGCAAACAGCTCGAATCGCAAACGCGTAATGAAGTGGATTCCCGTTGCGGAAAATAAGCCGATCGCCATCCCGGCGAAGAGAGCGCCGGACGCGTGACCTACTCTCGTCCTGCTTTCCCGCGTTCTGACGCTCACGTGCTTCACGTACCAGAGATAGGGGAGGGGAAGGTGAGCAATCAAATTGCGCACCCTAGGCTGCTGGGGAAGTTTTTAGATCAATAAACTCCTCCTCCGTTTTCATCATCATTGCAATTTCTCCAATTGTAGAACTTCAAAGAATTTAAGAAGATTATTTTCAATTCTTTTGATGTTTGTTCTTATTTGCTTCAATTAGCTTTTAAGTCGGAACAAAATGCATTTAAGACATAGATAATTTCTTTTATTTGTAGATTAAAAGCTTTAAGGAATTTATTTTAATTTCCTAAATAAATGCTTATCAGTTTTTATTCCCAATAACAGTTTATTTACTAATTTCTCTAAATTTATAAAATCATATGTATTTGAATTTATAAATAAATTTATTAATTTACAATAGTGTCTCTAACTTTTTGTTAAAACACCCTTTGTATAATTTTTAGGAAATTTTTAAGCAAGTCATTATATCTTTATTATATTCCATGGATTTCTTTAGATTCTGTCTTTGGAAATTTTACATTCTATATTTTCTATTATTTTAAATTAATTCTTCAAAATTATATTTCTTTAAGATATTTGGAATAACACGTGTGCTCTTTCGTTTTATTATATCTCAATTTACCAAATATTAAGGACAATTCTGCGAAAACAATTCTTCTGTCTTTGGCAATTTTACATTCTATCTTTTCTATTATTTTAAATTAATACTTCTTAAGTATATTTCTTTAAGATATTTGGAATAACACGTGAGCGCTTTCGTTTTATTATATTTCAATTTACCAAATATTAAGGACAATTCTGCGGACTGATTATTTGCTCAAATATGAAAATGTTGAATTATCTGCAAACATTACTAGTAATAATTTTTCAACATTTTGTACTTTAATAAATATGAATAGTGATATTTTTGTAAAATATTTTATAATTATGCGTTCAAAAATTCCTTCATTATAGAGAATTATAGTGCTGTTTTTTTTATAAATCTCTTTATGGCCCACAATAATCATAATTATGAAGAAATTTAATATTTGTAAATTTTTATATTTTATTTGCGTTAGTTATTTTACTTCTAAAATTTTTTTTCAATTAAACATATGTAGCAATCTGCCTTAAATTATGTATTTTATTTTCTGAGAACTACGATTACTCAATATTTAACATTGAATGTAAATTTACATGTTTTATTCCAGAATCTTGTACTTTAAATATATTTCAATGATATAAGTATCAAATACATTAGAAAAACATCGTTCGAATATTTCGCATTTTTTGTCTAAAAATTTATAATAAACAAACTATTTTTATTTTCCCTTTATATAAATACATTTTTTAAAAATATTCATAACACGATATTTTAAGGGATATATTTTTGTGCATGTAAATAATTTAAAAATATTATAACTCTGTAATTACAGAAATTAAGAAACAATAGTATTTTCAGTCTTTAATAGTATTAATCTCTGTGACCTATCATTTTTATATTATTATTGTATTGAATATTTTTGGAGTATGCTACAATGCATTGCGTTTGATATTTCTGAAATATGTTACATTAAATGAATTATGATTTAAATATATGAATTCATAAAATTAAATTGCAATATGTATAAAACCTATCAAGGCTATTTATTTTCTACGTGATTTTGAGTAGCGTAAAAACTTCTTAATAATACAAATCAATTGTTTACTATGAAATAAAGCTTATTTCCTGAAGCTTGTGGTCTTTTTCTCATCAGTGGATTTTCGTAGATAATTGTAGATATTTTATTATCATAAAAGTGTAAAATTCCCATGCACTTCACTGCGTGCAAAAATTAGAAGCGTAATATTAATCTCTTTTAATTTGACAGCAGTTACAATTAAACTAAATCTTTGGTTTTTTTCTATAGGCAGCAATGACTCAAAATATAAACATATAATGAAGTTCTAAGCTAAGTTACTGATTCATGGCAAATAACTTCTTTAGTTTATTTATTTTTGTAAAATTTGATTTAATTAAAACGCATACTGGCTATATTTATTAAAATATTTACATAAACTATGGCTTGTAATAATGAAATCATTGTTTCAACTTTAATTTCACATCTCATAAACTACACAATATAAATCACTTTAGTATATTTACGATAACCAATTTTTAATTTCACTGTAAAAAGATGCAATCAAAAGAAAAAAAATTGAAACGTTTTACTACGAAAATAATCATTTCCTATTTTTATAATTTGATTTAGAACTTTTATAAATCTGATGTCGTTATTGTAATACAATTTTTATAATTTCTTGAGTTTAATATTTTTATAAATACTACTTTGCGACTAATTGAGAAAAAAATTTATTTATTTTGCATATAATTCATTATTAAATTTTGATTACGAAATTTTTCATATTACATAATATACACATTTTTAATACTGATAGATATATTTCTATACATATTCTTTAAAACAAAAATGAATAATTAAATTATAATTATTTTCAAGAAATCTGAAATTTTACAAATCTTAATTGAATAAAAGTTAGTTAAAGATTTTAATTTTAGTTATTAATGAAAACAATAAAAAATTAATTTTTTAATTGAAATTTAAATACACTATTTTTATTTTACATCTCATGATATTTAATCTATTTGATAACATAAATTGAACACTTTTAAGTTAAGAGTTCAATGATAATTAACAGGGAATTTTTCAATTACATGAATAGTTTGTTTATTGGTACTTATTTTTATTTTAAATTAATCTATTATTTTTTCACTAATATGCATTTTGCATGTATCTAAATTCCATTTTTTATTGCAAATATTCATAAAATGCATGTTTTAACTCTAAGTTATACAAATTTTACATTTAAACATATATGATGTTCAATTTATTTTTAACAGAAGTAAAAAGAAATTAAAATTGTAATAGATAGAAAAAATGACTTTTTATACTATTATTTATATATTAATATAGCATTCCTCAAGCCACTTAAAGAAACCTGAAAGTTTAAAATTTATAGAGATTTATTTTTGCAATATAAAAGTACAGGGTTTTAAAATTAAAATAAAGTAATAAATGTGCAAATTATTAATTATAAAGTTGTTGTTCAAACCAGAAATTACAATTGAAAATTGATTCTCTACTTAAACTATTCAATAATGATGAAATATCTTTGTTACAAATTAAAAACAATGTTAAATCACTTGATTATATAATCTTCCCTATTGATTCAATCATTCTGAAGATGTAATCTATTAAATATTTTTTTATAATTATATCAAGAATAATTTGTTTTATTATTTGCTGTGAAGATATAATCTATTGAATATTTTTTTTTATAATTATATCAAGAATAGTGGTAACTTGTTTCATTATTTGCTCTTATTAATAAAATCAGGTAGTTCAAAATAATCGAGTTTCTAGACTTTATATCTTGATTTTAAAAATGTTCAAATTTAATATGTAGAAATAAATAAGATTATTTTGAATAAAATAGTTTCAGCATATTGAATTTTTGTCATTATAATAAAGAATATTTTTTTGTTACAAAAACTCAAATTTTCTATTTCTTTATAAAAAAATTTTGATTTCAATTACTTATGCTCATGTCTCACTACAAATAATCAGGCATCCTTTGTTTTAGTAAAATTGTATACGTGTATTATGGATAGTAATTTATCACAAATACAGCTAAACTGCTAAAAAATACCAAACTAATAAAATTTCCTTTGAAACATCATATAAATAAAAATTTCATGAAAACTTTTCTAATTTCCTTGCAGTGCGTTACATGATTAATGTAATTTACATACATTAATTCATGAATCTCTATTTTGTAATGCAATATATGTAGAGATATTTTCAAAAGTTAATGTAAGTTTTATTTGATAACTAAAATATCTATCAGAAAAATGTACTACTTTTACTTTTAAAGCATTATAAATATATAATTTAGAGTTTGGATTGAAATGTTACAAACACATAACGCATTAAATGGAAAATATTTTTTTCATGAATAAAGCATAATGCAATGTCTTCTACATATAGAATAATGACATGCAAAATGCTATACTTTTAATATTTTGAAAACACGTAATACCAAATAAAATGTTCAGAAAATTTCGTTGCACAATAAAGAAATAAGGTAAATCATATAAAAGAATATAAAATATATATATAGCTTAAAGTCTCCTTATCAGGAAATGTAAAATATATTTTCGTTGATATTATTTCGAAATTTTATTAACTATTTTACATCATACATTTTTTTTTACTTTAAATGAAATCCAATTCAGAAGAGGGGGGCAAAACATCTTTTCCCCTCATTTTTTACGTCAGGTATAATATTTTTACGTGTAAAAAAATAAGTAAAGGAGCTTCCCTTTAATATTTTTTGTGAGAAATATTTGTTTATTTTTTATGGTTCACAGTCATCCAAACAGGTAAAAGAATGAAAGTTTCGAATAATGACTTTTTTCTAATTGTGCCACTCTAATTAAAACTTAGACAAATCCTGAGAATATTCATTAACTGCTAATTTGCCTCATGTCTCTTGTTCTTGCCTCGATATTGAGATTGAAATAAAATCTGCGTTTTCACATCCCGATACAACCTACTGCTAATTACTTAAGATTGTCAAAACTTTATCAGTGAGGAGGTTTGAAAACTCAGCGTACACTCAACTACACTATTTTTGTTACTGGTTTCGTTGAGCTTGCTTTTATCAAGTGGTACTTCTTAGTAAACTTAAGTCTATTTAAAGCGAGAATTAATTAACCAAATAACTAATATCTCTGAGATATTTAACAGCAATCTTGTGCTCGAATAAAAATAACATAACTAAAGATTCCTAGTAAGTTTCTTTTCAGGTAAGGAGATATAATAAATATATGTTTGTTAAAGAGCCAAATATGTCAAAATAAATTATCTGAATTCATTTTACCTTTCATTTGAAACTGTTTATCGTTTTCGAATTAATTTGAATTTTAATTAGAAATATTTAAATGAACTATATATCTGGTAAATAATATTGGTTTTTACATTATATGATAGACTATTTTTGACAAAATAAATCTCTTTTAAGATAATCAATAATTCATCGACAGATTATAAGAATAAATATATCTTTAAACTTGTCAACCTTGTGGAAATTGAAATCTATTTGTATCAATTGTCAGATAATTAAAATATAAACTTTTCGATGCAAGATTTAAATGTAATCTTTCATTTTGAAAAATGCGTTTCCAATAATCTCATTACTTTATTTGTGGATTTTTATTGGATTAAAATATTTTAAATTTTGACTAAGAATATAATGTATCACTTAAAAATTGTTTTGTTCGAAAATTCACTTTCTTCACAATAGTATTTTGAATCAATCAGTTAATAATAGGTCTCTTTCTTTTTAACAAATCGTTAATAGTAAGCACTAATTTATATTAAATAAGATATTTAATTTTATTGAACTATTATTTATTATTACTATCTGCACTTGTGAATATTTTATAAGACTAAATATATGTTATTCAAACATAATTTAATCAAAAATTTATTTAGCAACATTTGATAAACACGATTTTTAAGTAAGACTTATTGCATTTGTTATCTATGTTTTGAATCAAAATTTATTAATTTAGACACATTCAAAAATTATAAAGATTCATAGTTTCTTCAGTAAAACTTTTTTCAATTCTTCAAGTTTTCCAGTTAATTAGCTGTAAATAACATCACTTAATTTTCTCATTCCCAGAGAAACTTTGTACCATGTGAGTTTCAGTACTTAGGAAAATTCATAAGAGAATTCCTAGAGTTCAGCAAATTTTTTCACAAGAATTAAAACTTCAGTAGTGGCTTATGGATTTGTAATTACAGATTTTTTAAAATTACACAATAGAGATTAGTTCTTAATCTCACTTCAAATTATTTTAAGAGAAAATAAATTATATTATTTATAAATTTTCTTCAAGTCTTAGATATTTAATGTAACATTATAGGTATGAAATTTAAACATTTTTTTTCCCAATATTACAAGCTCAAAATAGAACTTTCTACTTTATTTTGCAATTTTTGCAAAGAAATACATTATATATTTAATTTAAAATTCCATTATATAGTGAAAATAATCGTTAAATAAGATGATTATTTTTAATAAATATTTAAAATAAGCTTAAAAATGCTTAAAAAAGAGAAATTTTAATAGCTTTTATTAGTAATATTTTGCATAGAAAGTATGATGGTTTTATTTACAAAATGATGTCTTCTATGACGTAAGCACAATCAGTATTTTTATTTTTATAAGACATGATATCTACGAAAGCATTTAGGTACGTAAATGGTCTGAATTTTATCTGTTTGCTGTGTGTGTTTTTGCATAAATATTTATACATGCTTATGCATTTATGTATTCGGATTCAGTTGAATTTTTATCATAAACATAACATGAAGTTTTCATGGGATAATAAATAAAGAAACGTTCATTTTCATTGGAAATGTTGCATTAGATGAAAATTAAAGAATATTATTGCAATAAAAATGGAGTGAAATGCATTTCCCGAAAAATAGCTGCAAAACATTTTGGAATATTTTGAATATGAATTCGAATTAGTTTTAAAATGACCTCACCATTATCAATTTCCATTACATACCATATTTATAGCTTACGTACGCTTAACATCCAAAACATTGCGCACTCAGAAGAATAAATAGCAATTAGGGATAGTAATGTGCCTATGAGGATTTTTCAGTTTTTTTTTTTAATTCGTTCCGATGATCGAACAACAAAGCACGTGTAATGTAATCAAGGGATTTATATATACTTTAATGTATAAAATTTACAGAGAAAAAAAGAAAAACTATTCTGAATTTAAATGTTACCTTTTTTTGAAAAAGAAATGTATTTCAAATTTCGTTACAGTTAAGGAAATATGTAAATATTTAATTATTATAAAGGTATAATTCATTTTTATCTTTGAAAAGCAAAGTTTTATAATCACTCATTAAATTTTAGATGAAGTTATTTGTAAATATTTGGTTAAGAACTGAAATAACGAATGAGCTATAGTAGTGATAATAATGGTACAAAAAAGGAGCGTATTAAAATTATTAAATATTCTGATGCTGTGTTACTTTCAAACAAATCTCAAAAATACAATCCAAATTAAGTTAAATCTTTTTATGAAAGTCTGTTCATGTTCATTTTAAAAATTTCTGCTTATTATATGGAAATTTCTATCTAGAAACTAATTCCAGTTTACGCCAGATTTGCGCAAATTCAAACTTTTAAATTTTGCCTGCTAAGAATTACACTTCATTTTAAATATTTGGATATTCTATGCCCTATTACTGCTGCAAATTTTATAGACAAATATATATTTAATCTATACACTAAATTTAAATTAGAATGAAAATCCATTTGGAATCTATATAGTTTGTTCCAAAGGGATTTTAAGTTTATGTAAAAATAACTTCTAAAAGATTTTCACTTAGTAACTATGGCCATGATGTCAGATACTTTTAAGAATATAAAAGTACCAAATATAAACTGTCTTAAATCAAGACAATACCTGTTTAATCATACTTTACACATTATTATAAAGCTATTGTATTGATTTAAATTAAAAGGATATTTCAAGAAAATATTTTTAAATGAAAGAAATTGATATGAAAGATACAGAAAGAATAAAAATAAGGAAATGTGAAACTTCCAGCATTACAATGCTTTATTTAATTTTAGAGTCAGATTCATTATGAATTGAATTCACTATATGACTGTACTGTACTACTTTCATTTCGACTTATAATAAAACACTTCTCTTGGAATTAATACTATATATTTCATGAAACGTTTGGATAATTTTTCTTGATATTTGCAGCTAAAAACATTGCAATTCATTTTATGTTTAAAATAGTTACTTTATATTTAAAAAGGCAATAAGTCAAATTTTTATGTTCATGATAATTTCAGAATATTAGAATCAACATATTTGGTAAAGGAAGTTTCTTTCCTTGAAAAACTCATAGGAAATGCTGAGCGTATAAATACTCCGATAAACAAGGTAATATCTGGAATACTAGAACTAGAAGGCAGTTGCAACATCATTTAATAGTGGCGTATATAACAGTCGTAAATTTCTAGGAGTGTAAGAGCTATGCTATGATTAATTAAGAGAAAATAATAAAAATGAGTTACAGCTTGTAATTCAGTGCAGAAAATCACCCGGTATACTGAAAATTCCTTTAGAGAAAATGTTCATTTGATCATTTCCCTGCGTTTATTGATTTTCATCCTATGAATTGTAATATTCACAACGAATTAAATCTTATAAATAGGAATCTGGATATGAAGTATATTAGTGTATTTCATTAGTTGTAATTAAAGCCTAGAGATTGAATTTAGAAGATAAAATCTCTAATTGAGTCCGTTTAATTAAGAAACAAAGGGGTTCATTAGTATCAAATATCTTGCGGTTATATAATTTATGATTATAAAAGTATGACACGTTTCAGATGATTTGACGCTCCCTCATTAATCATTATAATCTATATGAACATTTGAAACATGTTTAATTTACCAATAAGAAGTTAAATTTCCATTCTGAAACTGGAGCTTTTAAAAATCTTTTATTACAATGATTATTTTAAATTATCAATTTGTGATAATGATTTTAAAATTTATTTTACTTATACCTCAAATTTGTTTCTTTAATTAAATCGTATTATATTTCAAATTATTTCGAAACTATAAATTGTCTTTACCGATTATTAATGTTCTTCAATATTGATTGGTTTTATTATTATTGAGGACTAAATGTTTTACTGAATTCTAATTAAGAATATATAACTATATAAGATGGAAACGTAAAGAATTAAACTGCACATTTCTCTTGTGATTTCTCAGATAACTGGCCAAAATATACACACGCGTAAATTAATCATATTTATTAGTGCATAACATTATATTCTCCAATCAATAATATATTTTTGATTTTTCAATCTAAAATTCTTTAATAAAAAAGCGCTTAAAAGTATAGAAATGATTACATTTCACTTATACATATAGAAAAGTTATTTACCATAGTTATTTTTATCTAATCAGCATAAGAAAAGTCCGCAAAATAAAAAAAGAATATCAGCTCAATTTTATGAACTTGTAATACATTGTGATTTCAGAGTAAATAAATGCTACGAATAAAATAACATTATTTTAAGATATTTCTAAAATTTTAATAGCTTTTAAATTATTCCTAAGCCTGTTCCCTACTCCTTTCATAAATATTATTTTGTTAAAATATTATTCTTTTCAATTGTTCAATAAAACGTGAAACAAGATCAGTAAATTTTTTAACAGAAAATATGAAAATCGATTGTTATAATCAAGTGAATTTTGATTTATTAATTATGTAAAAACCGTATTAGAAATAAAGAAAAGATGAACTGGGTTTATAAATTAAGCTCTTTTATAACATTAGTTTATTAAGGATATTAGGAAAAAAGTGTTTCACCCAAAATTATTCTGAACAGTTTATTATTTTAATTTGCTTGTTCAAAAATGTATTCCTGTACTGCCTCTCATACTGTTAACAGAAAGTGGACTCATGCTCATTTCCTATTATGAGTGAAATGAATCAAATATTTCATTTCATTGTTCATATATGAACTGCTTCAGAATCGACTGCCTGAAATCATTCATCAAAATAGACAATAGGCTTTTTGCAGAATAGGGGCATGAAGAATAATATTCAATTTGCGAAAGAAAATCGTAGATTGGAGGTAAATAGAATAGTGTGAAGTGTCAGTGACTCATCAAATGATAGCAGAAACGAAAATCAGATATGTCATTGATCATTATTTCTATAGAAATGGTACATTTATGTCCTTCGAGGCACAACAGATTTCATCCTCAAAAGAGAATCATAACAACAGGTTTGGCTGGCAATAGAAAATCAGTTCTCAGCATCTAATCCTAAATCTCCTTATAGGAAAAACTACAACGTAAGGTCTTCTGATGTGATAGGAAATTTAGGAAAAATTGATCTATGAGGTACCAATAACGTGTTGGTCAATTTTGTTATTTGATGTAAGTTTAAAACTGGGGCTATGCAAATAGAAGTAATTCTAATGGATTATATATTTGATAAATTGCTCTGGTGCAAATGTTTAAGGGCATAGAACACAATAATAAAATTCAGAATGCAAAAAGTAATCAAAATGCTAAAAATAATCACATACAAGTCATTTTAATGCCTTGATATATATTTCTTAAATGAAAGTGAAATGAGGTATCCAACTCAATATTAAGGAGAGCATATATTCTGCAAATGGCAGTTTAACGTGTTATAATTCTAACATTTAATTATACAAAGAAAAATATTTTAAGCAGAAAAATAAAAGTGATTTTCAAAAGGCAAATAAATCTTGCTTAACTTCTTATTTAAATACCAGAATTCATTTCGTTTGTTATTTTTCATAAAAATATTTTACTCGTATTGTATTAATGTTTTTTATTTTTAAAATTTTGCGAATAATAGCAGCTTAAACATTATTAGTCTTTAGTTGTTGTTGTCGTGTGCCAGCTAGGCTGGCAAATTGGGGTGCGCTGCTCCACTTTTCCAACTGAACCGTATTTGGTGTGGAATCCGACTTCTTCAGTACACACACATGTCCTAGGGACCCGTTTTTAGGGTAGGCAACTCTTAAATCCTTATTCACACTAGGAAAGGACAAAGACAGCTTAGAGAGAGAGAGAAAGTACATCCATGCCTGAACCGTGATACAAACCCAGGACTTCCTATCCGTAGTCAGGCACTCTGACCGCCAGACAAGTTCGCCGGCTTGTATAAAACTTTAGTAAAATATAGATTGAAAAGTAAGTGTAATCTGCTTTTGTGATTATATTAAGTATCTGCTATGTTTCTTGTTTATTTTAAATTGTGTGATGTAGAATTTTATCTTCATTTTGTTAGCTTGTAGGAGAGATATTCTTTTATTTTTAGAATATTGAGTTTTTAAAATATCAAAAATTTATGAATTTTTAACCAAATCTTCATTAAAATTTATGAAATGCAATAAATAATTATAATTAAAATTAGAATTATCTTTTATATATGATACATTTGTATCAATAGGAAGATTATAATAAATTTACAGTAAAAATTTATTTTATTTTCACTTTGTAAAACAACGGTTATATTAAATGTTTGGTTAAAATATATTTCTTACAATTTTAAAATACCTCAAGAAGCTACTCATGTGATCCAATTTCAAAATTCTTTTAAATGCTTTCTTAATGGTATTTACTAAGATTGTATTTTTCGTGCATGAAAAATAGATTTCAAATTATTTATGAACATGGAAAAGGAAATGGTATGAACTGAAGGGATTTTATCTCAAAAGTATGATGTTATGATTGCATAATTAAAAACGTGAACAAATTGAAAGGCATTAGGAAATTTCAATCAATAACATTTGATGTTTCTATTTATTCAGTTACCATATAATCTGTATAAAATAACTATGTAGAATTTTTTTCTCGCTTATTGCATTATTAGAAAAAGATTTTGAATAAGGAAACTCACTTTGAAACTAATTAAGGAATCCATCTTTGCAAAATTCTTTCAAAGAACTTTTGAAGAATAAATATCTAAATACCAAATAGGAGGAGTTAATAAACCATTTAATTAGTACAATGAGAAAAATCGTCATCTAAACTTATAAGCAGTCAAGTAAAATGCTGCAGTTATAAAGATATATATATATATACCTAGAAAAATGAAATTTTTGAATGATGTAGTTTAATTTTTCATTCCGTCCAAAATAATTTCACTCAACTCGTCCAAAATAATTTCAATTCAATATATAATAAGAAATATTCTTTCTATCTTCATATTGTATTCTACTTTCAATCTCAAAATTAAGTTTTTCAAACATTTTAAATAATACAATCGTCTGTGAGCTTAATAGGAAAGCAATTTTGAATGTAAAATTTATTAAGAACATTTTTAGGAAAGATAAGAATTATTTTTTTAGTTTTATTTAGAATAGTATCTGTGAAGAATTAATTCTGAATCTATTCTAAATTCTGAACCTACATACTGAATAATTATAAATATTCAGATATTCATAATAAAATTGTATTCTGGAATTCACACACACACATAAATAAAATAATTCTTTATAAAAAACTTTTACTTCAATATTTCTTCGTAAATAAATCTTGCAGAAAGCTTATAAAAATGTGAATAATCATGACTTGGATAAAAGTTTATTTTATATCTTAATACATATTTACCATGTAAATTAATATTTGTAAACACTATTTGGAAAATTCGAAACTAATTTAGAATTTTTTCATACGTTTGCAAGAAAATAATCAATGCGTTCATTTGTTAAAAAATAATGAATGAAGATATTTCGGAAAAATAAAACTCATAATTAAAAGTATTTTATATCATTGTACTAATAATAACTTTGAAGATCGTTATATACCTATACGAAAAAAATGTATTAAAGTAATAAAAACTATATATATATATATATATATATATATTAACAACGTGATTAAAGTTATTTTGAACTAATTTTACATTCAAGGAACATTAAAGTTTTGAATTTCTCGATTAAATTTTATGTAATAAAAAAATAACTAGTTTTCAATTAACTTAAATTCGTATGCCTTAAAAATTATTTTATAAATGTAAAGTTTACAAAAATTGGAACTATTAAATTCTCAGGTGTAAAATCCAGAAAAAAAATCCTGTTTATCAACATTCTGTTTATACGCTTGTGTAAATAAATATCGTAAAGTACATAGTTTGAAATACGACACGTGGAAAGAACAAAACTAAATAATTCATATATTTCTCTCTAGAATGTTAACTAAATGCTCGTAATTCAAGCTGTCAGTTTAACGTTCAATTCTCAGTCCTTATTTCAGCCAGTCCTAAGTTTGAATGTAGTCGCCATTTTTATCTAGGTCATGAATGTTTGTTGTGGTTCGGAGTGAATGTTTAAAAACATAAATTCCCTTTAAATCTGTCCCCGTGTGTAATCATTACCTAAAATGACAAACCGAAGTAAAACTTCTAAATAAATTGATGAAGTTAACTTAAAATGCTTTGGGAAGGTGGGCTTTAATTACACGCACTTTTAAACATTAAATTTGTCAGTTTTATTCTTAAATATTTAGTTATTATTAAAAATATTCTATGGCGTAGAGTATTTATAAGGTTAGAAATAAATAAAGCGTGACATGTTTACAATCTTGTTTAAAGCAATTTAATCGAAATCGTAAGAAAATACTTTAAAAATTTTAATTAAAACGAATCATTCACTAATTATAGATAAAGATATCAATTAAAATTAATAGATCCAAAACATCCCAGTCAAACTGACTGAGATAACTATACGGTAGAAGTGTATTTTTCTACTAAATCGAATAAAGACCATCGCTTGCATCGAAAATTAACGAAATGTTGGAGCTTGAACCACCACTTCAAAGCTTATTCTTGATTCGATGTTGTCGACTAAAGGAAAATCTGCTTTGTTAACAAGTTTAGCATTTGATTAAACTTCGACATGTGATCCAAATTTAATCAAATTAAAAAAATCCAAAGAGGTAATTAACAGAAGTTTACGACGTTTAATTATTTCCAAATGCTAAATATAAACAATCCCTGATTTAAATGTCAAAAATGAATAGATATGCAAGATGCTAGCATACTGCATTTAACTGATATTCCTTTTATTCAAATATCACTATAAAAAGTCATAAAGTGCGACACATATGTTTTGCATAGTAATATATTTAGTTTATTAATATTTAATTAATATATATTAAATATAAAAAATGAAGTTCAAATCATCTTTTAAACAAACATTTAATCTATAATGCAGCCTCAGGAAATAAAGTAATACTCGACAAAAAACCTGTATTTTTGCAATTGTATATAGGAACTAAATTTTCAAAAATTACCTAGTATTTGGAAATGCATAATATCGCTAATTATAGAATTTGAATTACCCTAAAGTTCTGCTTGAAGATTTCACTTTGTTGTTACTTTTATATTATAATTATTGAAGAGAAAGTTCTTCATAGATAAAGATAGAATTGAATAAATATATTCAAATATATAATCGATGGGGATTGATTGAGTGTCAATGAAAAAAATTAGTAATTTGTTTAATTCTAAAATTTTATTTTAAAATAATCTAATCTTTTTCTATTGTATTTATTACATTTTTACTTTTATTACTTCCATGTTACTATCCAACTCACAAATACGAGATTGTAATTGAAAATTAATAATAGTTTCTCAACAAATAATGAGAAAAGATGTATTTTCAATAGCATCCTATGAAATGCGTCGAAAAAATTTTCTATTTTAAAATGCGGACTTTTAGAGTTTGTCATGCTTCAAAATGTCACAAATTCTGCTGGGATGTTGGAGTGTACATAATACAATCCCTGATGTTCACCGTAAATATTTTCACGTGGGAAATTCGTCATTATTTAGTTATGAGACTGCATGTTTTCACTCTAACTTGAATGATACGAATGTCGATCTTTATATCAAGTAACTCGATGAACAGGAATATGTAATCACGGGGTTGACCACATTATTGAAATGTGGGATGAAGACTACCTTCTTACCTAATGCTAGTCAGCAGTAAAGTTTTGACACGTGTTAAGGGTGCTGTTGACCCATTTTTTAAGGCAGTCCTATGGTATATGAGTTATTCAATGATGAGGATTGGTGTTTTAGCTAAAACTCTTCAGTCAATGATTAAGAAAACGCTTTTCAATAGGCAAAGTACCATGTTTGGAGTAATG
The DNA here is from genome assembly GCA_030067965.1 of Latrodectus elegans. Classification (NCBI taxonomy): domain Eukaryota; kingdom Metazoa; phylum Arthropoda; class Arachnida; order Araneae; family Theridiidae; genus Latrodectus; species Latrodectus elegans. Next base: position 111,511,386 of record CM057809.1, read on the forward strand.
AATGTACATCAATTTTTATGGCACAATTGTAACTTTTATAAACTGCAAATTTATCGTAATTAAAATTACAAGCTATACAAATTGTATTCAATATTCTCATAATTTTTCATTGCTAATTTAAGAAATTTTAATTAAAAACTAGGCGCATTACAGCGTTTTCTCTTCCTAATTTTAAATTTAATGCCATGTGAACTTTTTTTTAATAATTGGAAAATTTACTTTTTTGATATCAAATTCTTAAGGCAAAAAACTATGATAAAAAATTTAAAATATTACTTGAATTTGTCTCAAAAAATTAATATGAGTAAGACATTAAACTAATTTCTAAAAATAAAGTCAAAATTTTTAATCTAATTCTTCTCTTTCATACAAACAAATAAATAAGAATAAAAAATCTGGCTATATAAATGAATTAAAATAATGAAGATTGTCCTTAAAACATTTTATATTAAGGAAATTTGTATTACAGGCTTGTATTTTAGATTCATTAATTGTAGAAGATACCTAATTTAAATAAAGTATTTGTGTAAAGTGTAGAGTAACATAAATCACACACACATTTGGTAATTACTGTTTTATTGAAGAGGGACTGACTATTTAATTACCAATTCATTAGCTATCCTGTTAATTGCTAATTAACAGTGAAAACCTCATCTCTTCTATTTCACTCATAATCTAAAATTCTTTCTCCTGTTTTTTTTCATTATCAGCTTTTGGTAATGAGCGGCAATCTATTACTGATTTAGACAATGAGATATTTAAAATGCCTATAAGATATTTAAATTTTTATTTGAATTTACTTTATATAATTTTTTTTTGTATTTTGAAGGTTTCAACTTTTAAATTAATTTCTAAAGTTATTAATAACAAGAAAATCCAATAAAATATGTAATTTTATAATCACCGGGTTTTGAAACTGACCTTACAAATATAGAAGGAAAATTATTTTGAATAAATGAAAAATTAACTTACATTCTTTCATTTAATTGCTTGGTTATGAATATATCATTTATTTTATCAGTTCATGAAAAATAATTTCTGATTGCTAAAATGATTAAAAAACTAAACATCACATTTTCCCTTGATAAATTTCCAGGAAATGAAACAAAATTTGACTTAGTTATTTGAGAGATCATTAATCTAAAAATAATTGTCACCAAATATAATAAATTTAATGCATAAGAGTACGATTACGAGCTTAAAAAGCACATGTAATGAATACAAAATTATTCTTAAAAAAAGGTTCTAATCGACATTACAGTCCCTTTCTTTGCAATTTCACCATGAATTTCAATGAGAGATTTACTAAAAATTGTTAACTGTTTTGGAAAATTATAAATAGTTAAATATTTTTTAAAAAATAATGTAAAGTATTTACGCTCTATAAAATATTTATTCTTATGAAGTTGCCATTAATCGTTGCCATGAAGTGGTCAGACAGTGTTGCCACCAAACATAAATTATATCACAATGCATTTAAAAAAATTCTCAAAAAATTTACTCACCTCATGTTTAGCGTACATTAACGTTACTTCATCCCCATCTTCTGTAATAGAAAAAAATGCATATTTAATATTTAAGTAATAGAGACAGAGTTCATAAAAAACTGGGCATTTATATAAACTTTCTATCGACAACTAACCGAAGAAAGATTTGCTGAAAGCTATTCTTCCATTTTATAAAGAAATATACATTAAAGTTATGTCATATCATTTTATATAATTCACAAAAAGAGCATTTAATAACATTTTATATACAACTAATTTTTCACTTAAACTTTTCAAAATTTAAAATATTTTATTTTCGTAATTTTTTTCTTATAAAGCTAAATGTTTTAAGAATCTTTCAGAAAATATTGAGTAACTAATTAGATTAAGGAAATAAAAATTATAGAAATTTTAAAGAGATTCTTTAAATTTTTAAAGTATCCTTAAATACCATACATTTTAGTAAATGTAAAAACTATTAGTCATTCAGTACAATATTCGCATTTTAAAATAAATAAACAAAATATATGTATATTATATTTAATTGTATTAAGTGGTAAAATGTTCAATAAAAAATTTTCTCAGAGAAATCTATAATTAACATTTTTTGCTTTTTTATAATGTGAAACACACCTTTTTTCTAATAAATATATGTATACAGCATTAATTTCTTAACAGCTTTACATGCATTCAAATTTTCCCCTCCATAACATACTATTTTGAAGCCGACAACTTAATTCTTGAAATGATAGCTTTATTTATCTTTGTTTTCAATGGAATACAACTACATGCTTTTAACTATAGAAATGAGAATAAGTTTGAAATTGAGGATTATTTTGAACTACAAATAAATATGCAAAAGTTCTTTTGAATAGGAATTATTAGGAAAAATTAAAAAGAATAAAAATATGCTTTTATCTTAACAATGATATCAAGTAGAAACACATATCTGGTTTAAATATTTACACGCCTAAAGTTTACAACATGGAGAAAAAAGTTGAGAAAATTTAACTACAGTTAAATGTATCGTACGTTATTTTTTGATTTTTCAAAAGGAAAGAAATGAATTGTTTGTAAATTTCGAGTATACAAATTTCTTCGTGAGATCTTCAAAAGAAAATTTGAAATAAAAAACAACTTTTTTCTCAGATAAAATTAAGTAATTAAAATAAAAAGTTAAAGACTAGATGAATTAATTGCCAAATAATCTCAAAATATTATTTGAGAGCTTTATATTAATGAAAGAATTCATAATATAAAACATTAATATAGTTAATATAAGTATCAAATAGGAATCCCCTTTCAAATAAAATATATTAAAACAGTTGTTACAAATGCTTAAAATATGTAATGTACTTTTATATATATATAATACAAATATAAACATTTATAATATACTTAATTCCTAATATGAAAGTGTCAACACTTTATTATTTCACATCATTCTAGTGGAAAATTATTTGAAAATAATAACTGACAAAAAATTTCATAAATTTCTAAAACACTAAACATTTTACCACCTATAGACTAAAACCGGTTTAAGGATTTCCTGTTTCAAAACATATTTTTGACAACAAATATCTCAATATTTTGAAATGATATTCAAAAATCCTTTTTTTCAATTTTAACGTATGTATTATGATCGTACATAAAAGTTTTTGAATAATTTTTAGTTTTATTTTTAATTTGTATTCCAGAAAATATCGAATCAATTTTCTTAAGATATTTACATTAATATATTTTGATTTAACATTTATTGGGAAAATGCATTTTTCTTTTAAACATAAAAGTTGTGTATCTGTGAACTTTACATTGAAACTTGAAATGCTTTATTTATGTAATGAAACATCATTTAAAGAGTAAACATGTTAAAAGAAGCATAACTCTTGAAAAGTAAACTTCTTAAAAAGGATTTACATATATAAAAGCTGTAAACTCGTATTTAGCAGATTTATATCTATTATTTCTAATAGTGAAACTAAAATATATTACTAAATCCGTATTTATATCTAGAGTGAATCCCATAGTTAAGAACTGCAAAAATGTTTTAACATTTAAGTTAAGTTAGGAAAAAAATTCATTTTTCCAAACTTAACTTAAATGCAATTTCAGTGTTAAAAGGATTTCAAAATGAATTCGTTTTGTCTATTATATATATTTCAATTCAAATCAATTTTTCTCGAATGCATTCATCTTTAAAGGGAATCAAATGGTAGAAGCAGTCACCAATGAAATACAGCTTTATCCTATTTATAATTTTTCATTCGTTTTAGAAAGAAAAATGGTATGTTAGTAATATTTTGAAATATCATTGGGAAAAGCTACGTATACACACAAATATATATATATATATATATATATATATATATATATATATATATATATATATATATATATATATATATATATATATATATATATATATATATATATATATATATATATATATATATATATATATATATATATATATATATATATATATATATATATATATATATATATATATATATATATATATATATATATATATATATATATATATATATATATATATATATATATATATATATATATATATATATATATATATATATATATTAGTTAATTTATTATTTATTTAATTACACTTATATATTATATAATTTAATAGCTTATATCATTGTTAGCATTGAAAAAATATACATTATTTGACATTTTTTAAATTTCTGAAATATTAAAACTGTTATGATTAATTTTACATATAAAAGTGAACTGAATTAATTTTGTTCACATTTTATTTAAATTAATTTTATTAACTTTTAAAATGTGCATTTAAAAGAAAAGAATCCCATTTTCTTCCATTTGATTGTACTTCTATTCCACGCAGAGTTAAAATAATTCTACCAGTTTATGCAGTGAAAATATGTTCTGAAACATAAAATTCAAAATAGTTTATTTCTGGATTAAGAAGAGGAGCATGAATATATTATTGCCTGAACAGCACTGGTTCTTATCCATTCGAAATGCATTGGTTCAATAAAGACGAAATCTTGAAAGAATGTGCTGGGGAAAGTATGTGTAATAATTGAAGCTAAACATACCTTTCCTTTAATCATAAGCGCAACTTGAAAGAGTGCAGGGAAGAACGAACACACTCAGTTGATCGAAGGACAAACTAGGAGAAGTCAGTGTTTTCCAGTACTTAATTTTATCAGGATAAGCTTTCAGCTTCTCCTTCAAAATGGGTTTCAGAAATTCTCCATGTGTAACTTTTTCAGTAATACGATGAGGAATTTTCTTAACTGCATTTAGCTCTCTGCAATTTTTCATTTCTTTATAGGTGTTGTGTTAAACCGAGTTAACATAAAATTAGGATTTATAAAAAGTAAATTTTGAAATTGTATGTTGGGGGCTCAAGGCCACCCAGGGGCGATTTCTACTTTTAGTCCTCGGTAGCATAATAGAGAACAGTTTTCATAGCAATTATTAAAGCAATTTACAGAACTATGAATCTCAATACAATTCTCATTTTCAAAAAGATTCTCAAAACAATTATAACACAATTTTATAAACAATTTACAATTTCTAAAAAAGGTACAATGTTTACAGAAAATGCTCTATATTTACGGTAAGGAAATGCATTTTTACAAATCATTTCTGTTATTGTCGACTGACATATTATTATCGAAATGAATTATCGAATTATTATATTGACACTTTATATATACACACCTTTTACTGTAACAACCATTTAAATGGAAGCTGTAGTATTGCTTATTATAAATGATGGTATTACCTTAGGACTCAACAGAACTATAATATTGATTTATATCAAAGCACTTAAAAATTTAATCAAAGCTTTTAGAAATTAGTTTTCAAGACATTTTAAAAATAAACAACTTTTATACAATAGTAAAGGAAGCTGTAATAAAAAATTATATAATCATATCTCCAACTGTGTGTGCATTTAATATACTTCAGTGTTTAAAACTTTATATTGTTTCTTAATTTATTATTTTAAACTGCATCTTCAAGAATTTTTTCCTTATTTATTAAAATTACTATTTTTACTTTTCACAATAAAAGTTCCAATTAAAACTTTTAGGAAACGACTATTAAAATTTATAATTCCAAAGAGACAAAGATAAGTTAAAATGTCATTGAAATGGCTATGACAATATCTACTAAGTGATAAAGCGTAAATAAGATAATTTGATTTCATGAATACCTTTTTTTAAATTGTAAATATTTATTTGTACTTCATCAAGTCATTCACTGTATCTATTTTTAGATAAATAGAAATAATACGAGATATTATTTAATTGCTTATTCCGAATTTACACCTAATTAAAGATCTTAAAATCATTTTTAAAGCTGCTGAAGTTTTAATTATATTATTGTAGCAAATAAAGGAAATATTAAATAAATGGCTCTGGTTACTCTCTTCTTAAGGTAAATTTAAAAAAAACATTTTTAAAGCATTCTAGACATTACTTGCTTTATGAATTTTTGTACTTCCCTTCGGAGGTATTATTTGCCTTATTTAGACCATATTAACATTATGATCTATATTGCAGGAGTAACCGTATTTCATCCCAGTGTTATTATGAGAGGAAATTGTGTCGTACATTAAAGAATGTAAAATACTTAGAGTCTTGTAGTGTTAGTATAATAGATAGCAATAAATGTATGTTGATGTGGAATAACGTAACAGAAATATAATCAGAACTTTTACCAAACTTGTATTTTGCAGCTTTGCTTACAGATTTTTAAAATTAAACATACTTAAAGATTAACATTTATTTATAAAGCACACACACACAAAAATGTTTAGCAATAAAACCGATACCTGCATTTCGCATTTAAAAATCAATTTATATAAATTTTTAGTTTTCTTGATATGTTTAAATTTTAATTAAAATTCAGATATCATTTACATATATTTTTGAAGGAAAATATAACTCTCCGATAATATAGTAAAAAGAAAATATAAATTGAAAGAGTAATTTAATAGATTATACATTCCTTTATAAATAAGTAAGAAAATAAATGGACACTAAGTTAACAAATTTTAAAATAAAACAATACATAAATAGTCTAGAAGAAGGTAAAAATTAAAACCAAAACATAAAAAAAACTTTTTCCTCAGTACAGTGATTTTATTACTGTCTTTTATTTTCTACTTTATCTAATTTGTAGGCCAAAGAACCTATTGTACATTTGGCTTAGTTCTTTTAGTATCAGAATCGCTCATTAGTTACTGCAATACTTTAAGATGTGTGTTCCTTACCTTGCCATTGACTTTGGCGGGAGGTGTTCTTTTTGGACACACATCGGAATAAAGCAATAAGAACAAAAGTTCTTACAAAAGTGACCTGACACAAGATGAAAGGACACAGAACTTCCGTAATAATAGGATTACTTTCACTGATAAGAAAATGGCTTCCGAAAGGAAAGCAACTGCAACTCCACTCAAAAATTGGGTTTCATGATTGGCTAGGAATAAAGAGCCACAATCACACAGGAAGAAATTGATATGTTTGCCATATTCTATGAATATGCATGTTTAAAATGAAGCAAAGTTTTTTCTAGAATAAATATCTTAATAGATTTTATTGGCTTACTAATGATTTTTATTTTCTCATAGTTCACTGTGAAACTAATTCCAATCGTTCTATTACTAATAACGATAGAAAAAAAAGCTGTAAAATATAAAAAATAATAAAAAAATTCCAATGAAAATAATTTATTTATAAAACATAATTTTTAAAATTGTTTGGAAAAGGGCAAATAACATAGATAGAGTTTGTAACTTCAATTAAATATTTAATTCGTTCAATCAATAGCATTTGCCAAAATTATGGATGATTTTAATTTATAAAAGGTAATATTTGCTATTTATATATATCTGTATTTAAGCACATACGAGGGAAAGATTGATCTTGCTTTGATTACTTTCTATAGGATTTTGAGTTCTTTGTGATTATTAGGGATTTTATGTTAGGCGCATTTTGATATTGTTGCTTCGATAACTCATAATTGGTATTTAAATAATTCTATTCCACCCTTAAATTCAAGATTAAATAGCTATTTCTTCATAACAATAAGATATTAGACCTTCATATAATAATTTTATTGTCATTCAAGCTTGATAAATAATATTTATGTACTGTATCCAATGTTAGATCCTTTCAGGAGTTTTAGGTTGTAACAGATTTGTGCGTCATTTTTGTGGAAAAGTTATTTTCTAAATTATTAACTCTATCAATTAGATATGTTTTTCTTCTTCATTATAAATATTTCCGAGGTGTTTTAAAATAACGTCAGAAAGAAACTTCATTGGAAAATTTGCATAAAAATTTATGAATTAAAAACGATATATATCAATATAAACTAAGTATTTCTAAAAATCTATTCAAATTTTACATAACATACAGTTTGAATTTTATTATTAAATAATAACATTTATCGTAATCATAGCTTATGTTTATTATAAACTGGATTTATATTTCATTTACATATAATTTTCTTAACAATTTAGAATATCCCATTAATATAATATGCATTTTTAAGGATAAAATCACTTGCATAAAAATAAAAGAAATATTTTTCCTGAAACTTTTCAATTTAATTTCAAATACATGTTTAGTACCTTTTAGGAATATCAAATTTCTCTATAACTTTATCAAGGAATCATAAAGTCAGGCAATGAGAAATTCGACCAATCTATGAAACCTTTAAAATTAACTCAATTAAATGAAAACTGTATATCAGTACTTTGATATTACATCAATACCTGGATGTTTGTACTTGTTTTTAGTGGATAAATAATTATTTTTTTTTATTTGAATAGATTCATTTCTATGGATAATTATATAAAAAATTACTATGTAAGAACAAATAAAATAATCATTAGGTGTTGTTGCAGTCGATAAATTAAAAAATAAATATTTATCATTTAAATTGCTTTGCAATTGCTTCCTTTTTAATGAAAACTGAGAAAAATATCTAAGGAAATTTTAATATTAATCACACAGTACAAGGGAACAACATAGCCTGAAATAAACTCTTGGAAAACATAGTGGATTAAATCCTAATTTAGACGGGTGGTTATTTTTACGTTCTGTGCCCTTAACAGTTAAGAAATCTGTAATATTTTAATCAGACAATCTAATTAAAATATTTATTTAATAGTTTATGTCAGCTTAATTAAGAGTATACTGTATGTTTTTGGGCACCACATAGTCGGCATTAATTGCCTTTCTTTTGAATTTTTATAAATAATAGCCGTATTTATGAGTAGCAAAGGAGGAAACTCGGAAAATTCCCAAGCATCCATTTGGACAAGTGGAATCAAAAACGCCAACCGAAGTGAGAATTGGAAGCTTTCAGTGTTTTCTTCCTTGCAACGTGACTATATGGCTTTTTATCTATTAAGCAATTAGTTGTATCGTCCTAAAAAGGCGCATGAAATACAAAAGATATACTCTAAATAAATATAGTTATTAGATGAGCTAATATCACAAACAAGTATTCATGTTTCAACTAGAGTTACTATTATTTTCTGTTTAAAGAAAACAGGATTGCTTTCATAATACTTGTGAATTGAAATGTAAGAAAATGAACTATCATTCTACTTTTATTTATATTATCTGTGCACAGAACTTATAAAGATTGATATATATAAAATTATATAAGGCAAGAATGCATTATAATCTCTTAACAAATCATTATTAGCTTATGTTCATTAGTAGATTCAGGGAACAATTACCCAGTACTGCTCATTTTTTATGTTGAATCCAATTCATTTATACTTTTGCAATTGCTGGTTGTAGTTCTAGCCTCTTATGAATTAAAATTTGAAAAATACATTTCATTTTTCAATAAAATTATTACAGTTGAATTTTTCATATACATTAATTTCTTGATTTTCAATTACAAAAATAGTTTATGAAATAATTGCAAAATACGAGTTAACAATTACTTACATCAGAATTTATCAATTTTGAAATTTTACAACTGGAGCACTCAATAAAAGAGATTTTGTATAGTATCATTAAGAATACTTTCATCATTTTCAGTTTATGTTGTTTTGTAAAATTTGCTATGTATTCCTTGCTCAAGCATGTATTTTATGAGCCCTCATCCATATATTTTTAGCTTTGAGTAAATAATAATATGTTGTGTAAGTAAAAGTTTCTAAAAACAAAGAATTCAAATTTTTGCTCTTTAGATAAAATATTTATTAAGCTACGATTGCAATTATTCTTTCTCTTTATTTTTTTTATTAAAATAATTTTACTATTAATGAAAAAAATTTTTATATGTAGAACTCTATATTCATTCATGCATAGTTTGAAGATAAGGATTTTTTTGGAAAAATTTCTATTAACTGTAATCTCCAAAATTATTTTTCCTTATGATGTTTAAATTTTACTCATCAAAACGAAACTTTTTGTTGAAGTCTAAAATAATTTAAGCAATATATTAAAATTTATAATCCGGTTTTCAAAAACTGTACATTAGAACATAAAGTTTTGAGTTGTTTCGGTGTTTTTTTCATACAGAAAAAAACAACTCATACAGAATATAAGAAGAAACAAAATAAATGTGTTCACAATAAAATTTTACTTTAAAACTGATTGAAAATATTTTGGACTGTAATAGAATAAAATTTTGAAGAAAAACTACTAATATTTATGTAATTAATTTTTCTCATTAAAAATAGCAAAACTTGCGTGCTCCATTTTTCTATCCTGCTGCCATCTCTTGATTATATTTGTAACATGATAGCAGTACAGAAAACGTGGCGTTTGAAAACAATAGGAAATGATAATTTTTAAACCAAACAAACTGAGACAATTATAAACGATATTTATTAAAGTTATCATTTGCTTATTTATGAACATATTAGTAGAAATGCTACTATAGTTTCAAATTCACTCAATATAAAAATTATATTTCATAGAAAAACTGAAATGATTTAATTTAGCAATCGAATGTTTGTTATTTAGTATTAGCATCATAATACGTGGGATAAAAAACAGATTTATGCTTAGTCTATTCCTTTTCCCTCCTTTCAATATAGGAATACTTTTTTATACAATAATATTGTAACTAATTGTTTTGTAGATGTAATTATCTTGATTTCAAATTACATGTTTATCAAAAATATTATATGTCTTTTCTTATCTATTCCACTGAAACTTTTAGGATTTATTACAAATTCTTTTTTTAATTATTATGTGTTGTAAAATCTAAATTCATCATGACTTTAAAAAAAGTTAATATTTATGATTTTTTTTAAATTGGTAGTTTTAATTTCTTCTAAATGTTTTTGTGTAAGTAGAATTTCTTAAGGAAATTAATATCATTTCAATCATGAATTAATAATAAAGCTACACATTTTTCAAATGAATTTGAATTCCTAGTAGTAAGAAACAACTAATGTGTGGTTTGTCACGAATTACTCACGAATTCTCTGAAAGTGTGTTGGAAAATTTCATGGAACTAAAATTTACAAATTTAATTTTAAACTTTGGTTTATAAAATAGAAGTTTTTAAAAAATATCCTATTGTCATAATTTAATATCAAAAAAGAATATCATATAAAAATATTGTTTAATATTTAGCTTATGCTGATATTATTTGAGCCTTAAAGTATGCAAGTAATGATAAGAAAACTGTTGAATATTCTCTATGTATATATTTATTCAAATTAAAACATCTTGCACTTAGCAATCTGAGGTATTTAATTTATATTTTTATTACAAGAAAATAGATAATTAATGTTCTAATTTTATTCAACGAGAAGTTAAAAAACTCTACTTCGAAGTCAGAGAAAATGGTGCTTAAGCTAGTATTTCGATAAATTAATACGAAGATTTATGAAGATTAATTTTAGTGAAATTTTATTTAGATTTTTGCTATTTTATATACGTAAACACACAAATGCCAAAAATAATATTTTACAATGAATAAAAAAACAAAAAAGAAATGTATTCTCAGCTGCTTTAAAAATCAAAAATCTTTAAAAACGAGGACATTTAAATAAAACTGATTAAATATAATGATCTTATTAAATAAGTTTTTATCTTTCATTAAATATACTTATTTGTGATTACTTCACCTGATGGTTTAAGTTTAATACAAGTTGATACTAAACAATTTTCAAAACGCATTAAGCTATTTTTACCCAGTTTATTTATAAAAATGGCAAATTTTTACTGTAAGACATCTGTAAGAAGAATAAGGTTTTAGATTATTTTGTGCTCCAAAACAAGGATAAAAATTTATACACTAAAAATTAATTATTTGTATTAATGTCGTAAACCGCTTAGCAGGATTAAGCTTTTCCATTATTTATAATGATCCGACTAAAATGCAAAGAAACTAATTAGTAAGCTTGTTCATATTGGAAAGACAAGTTTTTCTTAATTAATTTACTAAACTGTCTCAGGCTTCAGTTATTCGCGAAACCAAAAAAAAAATCTTGCTTATAAAATTTTGGAATTATATTTTAAAAACCATGTCATTATTTTTTTTAGAAAAGGAATTGAACTTTTGTAGCTAATTTAAGAAAATTAAACGTAGTTTAAAAAATTTCTGTTGAATTAAGTGCATTTTATTTGATGCAATTAATATTTAAACTATGAATCCTTTTCATTTATTCTGATAAAAAAAACCTAATATTCTTTAATATTTTGATAATGAAATACACTGAAATAATTTTTCTTGCTGTTATCAAACAAAAGCTACATAGTTTTACGAATATTTAAACAGACTTCGTTTATGTTAGGTTCTTATTTCCAAAATATTATTATTTTTTAGTAAAAAAGGGAAATCATTTTATTCATGAACATTACTACTGTCATCAAAACATTGTTTAATTAAATCGATGAACATAAACATGATATGTCAAACTGAAAGAATGTTAAGTAGAGCGAGTTGTACTTTTCAGAGAATTTAATGTCTTATATTTACTAAATTGATGCAAATAAAGTTTTACTTTTTAAATTTGCGGGAAAAAATTATCTTTCAAAAATTTCCAAGTATTAAAGGCTTCCGAATAAGTTATTTGTTTGATATTTTGCTAACATAAAATAAAATGCGTGCGCGTGTGCGTGTACACTGAAATAATTGTGTGTGTGTGTGTAAATGCCAATGCTAAATACTAGCATTTCAGAAAATAGTATCCGTGGTTTATTTTATAACTTTGTAATCTTATCTGAAAATTCATTATTTTTAAGAATGATTTTCTTCTGTTCAAATGTTCTGTTAAAAACTCTGTGAAACAGGTATTTGAAGAATATCTCTTTTGATATGGTAACATTTGCTCTCTTTGAGAATTAATAATAAAAAATACAATACTTTTATCCCACTAGTAGGAGAAATAAATTTTTAGAGTTCAATAAAATCTAATGAATGAAATGAATTGGAGCCACGAAGACAACTATCATCTAGCAAGTCACTTACATCTCTGGCAAATGTACCTCAATATTAAAATCATTGAATTATCATAAATTTGAATTGATTACAAATAGGGTCCAAATTAAGTACAGATGTTGTCTGTTGATTAATAAGATCAATTATTTACCTTATTACCTAAAATAAAATTTTTAAAATTTTTAAATAATTAAATTTTATAGAAGCATCGTTACCATTCATTTTAAAAACTGTTAAAAAGCTATAATTATATAGCTTTTTAACATTTTTGTTAAAAAACTATATAATTATAGCTTTTTAACTTATTTATAGAATGGAACTAGCCTATTTTATATAATATTCAATCTATTTTAATTCCAATATAATAGGATATTTAGAATTCTAAATATATACTTATTTGCACTTCTCTCTTTCCCCATTTGACCTATGAGAAATTATTTTTAATTTATTTATTTAATACCTTTAATTATAATAAATAAATATGAAAAATTAGTGTTATTGAGAATATTATGTAATAAAATTTTAAAATGATTTGAGAATTTTATTGCTTTTAGGTAAAATGTCTTTGATTATTTTCTTTACATAGTAAATTCCTATCGAGTGATTTCTATTTTAAGCTATTATTTTTCATCAGAACTAAGTTAACTCAATGAAAAATTCCCTTTTGATAAATAAATTTATCAATTTCTCAATAAATTTTAATAATTTTCTAACTGGCATGAGAGAGAGCATTGATGTTATAATGATGATCATCGTTGCCCAGTGATTGGACCACGTTTTTTGAAATGGGTTGTTCCACGTTCAGTGCCAAAATAGTGCATAATTTTACCACATTGCACAAACACGCATCATTTTATGGGAATTTTAACCAAGTGAATGTTATATTTTTTTTCTTTATTTTATACGTTGCTCATTTAATATATCCTTTTGTTAACTAACTATTTACGCCGGATTTCTAATCCTAATTTTAAACAATTTTCATAATGAAAATTGACATTCACATTTATACCCACATATCACTTTACAATGAAAATCTAAATGTTTGTTACTTATACTCAAAATGAGAAAACTTCTTGATCTGAAAATTTAAGTATGATGGTCATAAATGCAATTATTTTTCCTGTAATTTATTTCTTAGTAGTAATAAAAATATGCACTATACAAAAGCATATTTTAGAAAAATAATTTCTATACAAAATATATCCAGCGTGTGTGCGATTACCATTTTGTCTAAAAAGGATGTGATAATGGACCTGTGCACTAATTCTCTGACATAGCCTAGTTTATTTCGAAGAAAGTTCAATAACTGTAGTTATAAGTTTAATGTATCATTCCTTTCTAATCTTGTTTGTTTAGCTTAAATACTGAAAGCTTAATTAAAACTTTTCGATACTTTGCTATTGAGAATTTTCAATGTGACTCTTTATATTTTTCTAGAAAAAGTTATACGCTATTTCGATCGAGAACACGCATGTTTGAATGTACGATGAAAAAAATGCTCAGTATTTATTTCAAAGTAATATTGTGTGCCCATAAATGAATGTATCAAAAATATTTTTACTTTTTAATTTGTGCCAAAGTTGCTGAAATGTAGGGGCTGTTAGCATATTTGTGAATAAAATGAATTGATTGATTCCTTCTAGAAAGAAGTGTTGCTTCAAATTAGAAAAAAAATATTCAGAATACAATTTTTTAAATTTTATTTAATTATTTAAAAATTATTATAAAAATAATATTTCGTAAATAAACAATAAAACGTTGTATACTATAATAAATTCTTTTAGTGAGAGTTTTACATTTGCATGCAGCCTTGAAGAGATCCGAAAAAAATCAAGTTGATCAAAGTTCACTGATCAAGGTTGTTTTTTAAAAACTAAGTTACATTATTTATTATATTTTATTATAAACCCTTACAAGGAATGTATCTATTAGTGTTAATAGTATTATGAAATTAGTGAATAATAAATTAATAAAAAAATAATAAATGTAAAAAAGAAAAATATTAGAATTAATGGGCCTGTTAGATTTGTCTGTTATAAAGTTTTACTTTGTTTGGACTACTTTCAAATCAATGCCTTTATAGAATGTCATCAAGATAAAATATACTGAGAGAGAATTTTATTGCAAGCAACTCATTTAAAACTATCCAATTTATCTAAGATTTTTTTAAAATTTAAATTTACTTTCTTAAATTTAAGGTATGAAGTTTCATTAACTAAATATGTTCTTAATGATTAAAAACATAAAATTTTATCTTCCATTTTAGCAATTAATATGTTCTTTCAATATGTATCTTTATTTCCATTGGTATATAATTACTTTCAAAATCATTCTACAATCTAACTAAGCATGCAGCAGATTTGTTAAAATGTTATCCTTTTGTAAAACCGGTCTCGCTGACTTTATTCCCTCCTAGATCTTGGATGTGTGTATCAATTTAGAGTTAACTTTAAAGAATAGGTTCCTATTTAATTAGTATTTAAGCGCGATAAAAACTATTAAATGTAAAGCAGAAACAAACTTACAACAAGCAATGAAATCTAATAAATTTAAGCTTAAATATTTCATTTGACTTCAGAACTAAAAAACACTAATAAAATGAATGATGAATAATCTTTTCAAAACTTTTACTTTGTTTCAATCTTTCCTCACAACTATGAATTTTAAATATATGACACTTGACACAAACCGGCCAACTTGTCTAGTGGTCAGCGTGCCTGACTACGGATAGATGGTCCTGGGTTCGAATCCCGGTTCAGGCATGGATGTTCTTTCTCTCTCTCTTTCCTGTCTTTGTCCTTTCCTTGTGTGTGTGAATTAAGTATGAATTATGCCTACCCCATAAACGGGTCCCTATGTCATGTGTGAGGGTGTGATGGTGTCCCACCCCCTGTGGTGCACCCGGGGCAACGCCTCGGCGGCTGAGAGGTCGCTGTTTCGGGCCGGTTCCTTGGGATATATCAGGGAACAATAAATTAATAGACTATGTTGTGCAGTTGTAACTGTCTACAATCTGCCATTAGGAAAAAATACACTTAACACAATCAACTGTGAAATATTACAGTCTATAACTCTTAGCTTAGAGTCTAAATTCTTGGTGATTATATTTTCTAGTAATTAGATTGAATTTCTATACTGAATATCGTTCTCCAATATCAAACAAATTCTAAAACAATTGTCATAAAAAAATAGGAAATTTTTAAGATAATATGTAACTCTTTTTAGTTCCTCATTCTTCTCGTAAATGCCTCATGTTAATTTGCTAGTTGTTGCCTTTTGATTCACTCACGAACTTGAGTATCCTCCTCATTATGACTCTCAGTTATGTACAATTGACTGTTGTTTTATTTGTTTACTTATTTTTTTTTTAACTTTCCTACCAGAAAACATAATTTTACATAATTTAATACACACTGTTTTGATCGCATGGGATGTCGATGACACTTCAACTGCTGGATCTGCTTTGAAACCAGGTCGACTCGCGTGAGAGAATCTCTCTCACGCGTGTCTCTATGGCAACTCACAAGTATGTTAATATAATTATTTCATAATATTGCTATGAAATAGCAACTTTTCTTAAATGGAGGGATATACTTAAGAAAATTAGCGGTATATTCTAAGTTATCTATTGGGAAGAAATCATGGCTGTATGTATCAGTAAGCTTTTTAATAAGGCCAAAAGGTAATTTTTTAGATAATTTTTCTATTTAAATAATTTTATATATATATATACATATACATATATATATATATATATATATATATATATATATATATATATATATATATATATATATATATATATATATATATATATATATATATATATATATATATATATATATATATATATAATTAAAGTTTAATTAGTTCAAATATTTAAAGAAAGCAATGTCAATGAATTACAGAAGAAAAGAACCTTTTCTGAACTCATATTTTCAGTTTCGATCTTAAAAAGTGAATTTCATTTTCCTTATGCATGTTATTTAAATTACTTTTGGTGCATGCCAAGTTCCCAACAATTTAAATGGATTATAATTTTGAAACATAGTTCTCTTTTTTGACATTAAAAAAATTGAAGCTGATAAGCAAAGTTTATTTGAGAATATGTTTGTTAGAATTTAAATATCAATGCACACAGTTCTGAATTTTTGTTCTTTTTATTACTTTACATTCATATAAAAATAAGCGTAAAATTAATTATACAGTAAAAAAATGTGGCGGATAATTTTCTAAGGGTAACTTTTTGGGAAGAAAATCCGTTTTGTCTAACCAATTCATAACTTTATACAAAGCGATATAGCTGAAAAAAGTTAAATTGTTTAAACATTTAAGGAAAACAATTAATATAAGTGTTTATGTGAAATTTCAAGGAAAACTACTTAAATAGAATGAAATATTTGAGTAATTGTTGTATTTGATATATCAAATACAACAATTACTCAAATATTATTCAAATATATATAATAATATATTCAAATATTATCCCTACTTTTTATCGTGAGATTATGCTTAATTTTATAGAATATAAATGTATTTTAGCAGCCATTAAAACAAGAACATAAACCTGAGTTAACAGGAACTAATTGAAAAGATAAAATGTCGAATTATCATCAAATAATCAGCAAATATTGGACCTACAGGGAAAAATATATTTGTCAAAATCTCAGTTAGCTTAAGATATTTTAGTGGCGCCATCTGTCCCATTGGTATTACATTGCATATTAGAAGAAAGCGATTAAATAAACTTACAGCCATATTTAATTTTAATAAGAAACACAAGTAAAGTTACGAATTCTAATATTCTAAGCAACTTTTAACTTGCATTTTAGATTACAAGAATAGTAGATTTAAATGTCAATCAATTAGGCTATAAAATTAAAAGTTATTTGGGAATAATTTTTAATGCCATAAAATTAAAATATTAGGTATTGTGCTCTACAAATATTGATAGCGTGATATTTAATCCACATCTGTTTTTATTATTCAAAAATAAAAAATATATGTTATTAAAATCTACACATAAAATGTTAAAAGGTGAGATTGTGAAAAACATATCTTAAGAAGACTTATTTTAAATTATTCGCATTTTAAAATCAAAATTTATTGAAATTTGAAACTATGATCCATTAAGACTGACATTTGCCTGAATATTTTCATATATCATATGTTTTATTTTATAACTCCATAAATTATAAATATTTCCATGAAGTCAGTTTCTTACGTACCTAATAAAATAGATGAAAAATAAAAATGTTTATAAATAATCTGATTTTATAAACATAAATTATCACAAAATTTTCAAATGTTGCTTAAAATAATAATTGTTATTGATAGCTGATATAAATAATGTATAGATAACTGAGATAAAAATTTCAGATAATCATCTCAAATATATCCTAAAGGTTGTTAAATAATTTTAAGCAATAATATTTTATTTGCATGAATTAGCAAAAATCTCTTTGCTTAAAACAAAAGTTGTTTTTTAACCTCAGTCATTTTCTTCTAATTAAAGATTTTTCAAATTTTTTATCGATAAATAACTGAACAAATATTCATTGGATATTTTTAATTGCTTTGTAGAAATAAACACTACTCCAGTAAATAATCATTAACTGAAATAAAAATCAATATTAGTCGTCTTTTTGTATTTTTGGAATTAATAATGTAAGCAATTATGCTAATTATACCAAACAAACTACAAAAATCCAAAATTCACAAAGATTTTATTAAATATTTAAACATATTGTATATTAATCATTTAAAGAAATTTGGTGAACATTTTTATTAATGCTAATTCTATGAATAAAAATTCCCTGAAAAATGAAAAAACCTTTTTCATTTAAAAATGAAAAGAAAACTGTTTCATTTATTTATTTAGTTTTAACTATTTATTCCAGGTTAAATGAATAAAAATATTATACTATCCAATGGTAAAATTTGTTTTTTTTTTTTAATGTATGGTCAGGACTAATATCTGCAAAGGAATTGTTTTCTTTAATATTACCAGTATTGAGTACTCTGACATGCTCAAAGTATTTCTCATTTAATTAATTATACTTTACTTTTAATTATTTTGTTTGTTACTTTAATAAATTTGATAAATACTAGATTTTAGAATATACAAGTAAATATGTGTATGTCAAACATTAACTTTGCATGTGATTCAGTATAAAAGGGATTTAAATACAAATACATAATCAATAACATAACTCTTTTATTTCCAACTATCAACTTTTGTGGTTTTTCTAGAAAGAGATGATTATTATATGCTTTACTGCATGAAACAATACTGCATGATTGTATTCCTAGATGAACTTTTGAAATATTGAATCATTTTTTTTCAAAAAAAAATTATACAAAAAATTCACGTTTCAAATGCTAACAATTGATTTATCTTCAACATTCTAAGCAAAGCTTGTAACACTTTTTCACCAGGTATTGAGAAATGGGACAATATTATTTAGTTCAGAAATTTTATGCAAACGGAAGAAATGTATTAAATCAATTCTTATAAACAGTCAACTCCTTTCTAACTATTCAAATATAATATTTTGATATGGTAACTCAAAAAATATTCCAACAGAACAACAAAGTTCTTATTACGATTGCATATTATGCAAAAAGTTTTATTTTATATATTTTTGTTTTCCAAATTACATATTAAAGAGATTTTTAATAATACAAAAAACTTATTGAAAGAATATGAGAAATAAATTAACTTGAAATGAAGACACAAAAGTTTAATAAATTCTAAAATTATAAGGAAATAGAAAATTTAAGAAATAATTTAGAAAAATTTAAATAATTTAGAAAAATTGCAAATTAAATATCCCGTAATGAAAAAGAGCTTAATTCAATGTAACTGTTCTCATTTAACGTAGTAATTAGAATCCTTCTCTAATTCTTGCTACGAGAAAATATTGCAACTTTTATGAGCGAAATTATAATAAAGTTATGTTTAGAGCACCCTATTTATGCAGAAAATCAAATGATAAGTATACAAAACTTTCAAAACACAAGTTCCTTTAACATCTTTTAAGTATTTCTGTTTAAAATAATATTTATTAATGAGATTTCTCTCTGTGTATGTGTGTGTCGATATTGTGTAAGTATTTTACGATTGACTCATTTAAAATGCAAATATGTCATAAAATTTGTTAAATTGTTCTACTCGGTTATATTGAAACACTCGCTGATTTTGCAAATTTTGTTAATATATAGTTTAAATTAAAAGATAAAATTATCAATTAGTTTAGATAACGATATCATTTAGTTTATCATAAAATTGCGAAAATAAATGGTTCAATCAATTTGAATTTTTCAAGTATTTTTTGAATGTTAGGTACTAATATTTTAGCTATTTACACAAACGCCTTAAAATGTAACTAATATTTGACTTCAATGAAATTGAAATCAATTTAGTTCATTTACAATAAAATTTCGTTGACTATGCATGTGAAATTGTATAATTTATAATTACGTCATATTTTAAATACAGATCTTTTGGAATGTATATATATATATATATATATATATATATATATATATATATATATATATATATATATATATATATATATATATATATATATATATATATATATATATATATATATATATATATATATATATATATATATATATATATATATATATATATATATATATATATATATATATATATATATATATATATATATATATATATATATATGTATATATATATATATATATATATATATATATATAATAAAATAAATTTTTTTAAACTTTATTTCTAAAACGCTTTAGGAAAACATTTTTTTCAAATTGTTAAAAATGCCATTTGTAAAGCTCTAGATAAAAATCTAATTAAGCTCATCTATAAAGTAAGAAGAATGCAAATGAGGCAAAACGCGAATTTTAAGACACGAGTCAGTCATTGTATTGTATCAAGAAGTACATCATTAATTTTGTATAACAAGGATTAAACTTTTGAGAGTTAAGCTGCATATTTATTCTACTTAATTTTAACTTTCCTGTATTTTTCTTCCAATCATTTCTTGCTTTAGGGCCAGTCAAATGCATTCTACGTCTAAATTTACAAGGGATCAAAATACGGAGTTGGTACGTGATCATAAATCTTTATTTAGTTTCATGGAGAAATGTACTTATTAAGATAGTTTTTAATATTTACATTGTTAAAATGAACGCGTTTTATTAATTTCGAGAGCTAAATTTAAGTTAGAATAAAAAAGATTTGCAAAATTTTATATGAATATCGCAATGGAATAAAATTCTGAATGAACAACAACATAATTGTTAGTTAAATAAAAATGTTTCTGAAAGGGGTTACAGTTATAATAACAATAATAACATTATAATAGTTTTAGCATTAAAATAATTTATAATGCATATATATATATATATATATATATATATATATATATATGTATACACTACTGGCCATTAAAATTGCTACGCCAAGAAGGCGACATGCAACAGACGTGAAATTTATACGAAAGGAAGAAGGTGCTGTGATATGCAAATGATTAGCTTTTTAGCGCATTCAGACAAAGCAGGCGCCAGTAGCGACATCTACATTGTGTTTAAATGAGGAAATTGTTCAGCCGGTTCCTCATACACAAATTGCATTTGAACGTTGTTGCCTGGTGAAAAGTTGTTGTGATGCCTCGTGTAAGATGGAGAAATGCGTACCATCACGTTTCTGACTTTGATAAAGGTCAAATTGTGGCGTACCGGATTGCGACTTAACTTATCGCAGTATTGCTGCTCGCATCAGTCGAGATCCAATGACTGTTAGCAGAATATGGAATCGATGGGTTCAGGACGGTAATACGGAACGCCATGCGGGATCTCAACGGCCACCTATCACTAGCAGCCGAGAAGACAGGCATAATATCCGCTTGGCCGTAATGGATCGTGCAACCACGTCCCGAGCCGTGAGTCAAGAAACGGGGTCGTTTGGAAGACAACAAGTGTCTGCACGAACAGTTCGACGACGTTTGCAGCAGCATGGACTCTCATCTCGGAGACCATGGCTGCGGCTTCCCTTGACGCTGCGTCACAGACAAGAGCGCCTTCAATGGTTTGATCAACGACGAACCTGGGCGCACGAATGGCGAGACGTCATCTTTTCAGATGAATCCAGGCTCTGTGTACAGCATCATGATGGTCGCATCCGTGTTTGGCGGCATCGTGGTGAACGCACACTGGCAGCGTGCATTCGTTATCGTCATACTGGCCCATCACCTGGCGGGATGGTATGGGGTGCCATTGGATACACGTCTCGGTCACCTCTTGTTGCATTGACGGTGCTTTGAACAGTGCACGTTACATTTCTGGTGTGTTACGACCCGTGGCTCTACCCTTTTTTCGAGCCCTGAGAAACCCTACGTTTCAGCAGGATAATGCCCGACCGCATGTTGCCGGTATTGTACGGACCTTCCTTGATACGGAACATGTTCGGCTATTGGCCTGGCCAGCACGTTCTCTAGATCTTTCACCAACAGAAAACGTCTGGTCAATGGTTGCCGAGCGACTGGCTCGTCACCAAAGGCCAGTCACTACGGTTGATGAACTATGGCATCGTGTTGAAGTTGCATGGGCATCTGTACCTGTACATGCAATCCAATCTCTGTTTGACTCAATGCCCAGGCGTATAACTGCTGTTATTACTGCCAGAGGTGGTTGTTCTGGGTACTGATTTCTCAGGATGTAACCAGCCAAATTTTTTGAAAATTTAATCACATTTGTTATTTCTAGTTTAATATATTTGTCGTATAAATATCATTTTGTTATCCGCATTTCTTCCTGGTGTAGCAAGTTTAATGGGCAGTAGTGCAGTAGTGCATATATATATATATATATATATATATATATATATATATATATATATATATATATATATATATATATATATATATATATATATATATATATATATATATGTATATATATATATATATGTATGTATGTATGCATATGTATATACATAGAGAGAGAGAGAGGAATATAAGAATTATGAAAAAATTGAATTTATTATTGAATTAAAATGTTGAGATTTCTTTCATATTGCTCATTTACTTTTAGTAGTATAATTATGAAATGTGTATTCAATGTCAATAGTAAGACCAGTAAAAACCTATGAAACCGTTAAAAATTAATTTCAAATAAAAAATTAACTAAAAATAATAGTGATTTCAACCAAGGTAATAATTCAAAGATTTATTAAGACGTTATGAAAATCATTGTTTGCTTATTTTACGCAATAATTTAAAAGTAATTTTCAGTAAAAAGTTTTACATTAGCAATAAAAAAGTTTTAAGGCAATATTGCTTTAAGTCCTTGCAATTCAAAATTGGCCTTTACAGATTCCAAAATATTATTGTTTCGTCTACAAACCAATAAAAATAATAAGAAATTTTGTTCTGCTTTATTAGTTCTTTAATTGATATTGAATAATTTAATTTTATTAATTTTCATTTAACAAAAGTAGAGTAGTCCCACCAAGTGTAGAGATCAAAGAAATTTAAATGAACAACAATGCAAAATTTTATTTTACTTGTAAGAAATAATGAAGTTACTAAATATATAGAGTTTTTTGATGGAAAAGAAATTTCAAGGGTGAAACTTTTTAGTGAAAAACGAAAAGCTCACCTTAATAATAGATAAGATTTGAAGTCAAATCGAGTGGAAAATTCTGGAGCCGAAGAACTATTCCTAAAAATATCTTTGGTACATTATTACTTGTGCCGAAATCTTCAAGAACGTAATAAAATCTTTTAAAGTTTTATTTTTTACTGTATACAATAATTGTTTATAGAATTTTCATCGGAAGTGTTGATCCAGAATGATAGATGATTACCGTAAATTATAAATTGATAATAATTAATTTTCCATCTAGAAAGAAACAACGATTTTTAGACGACAGTAGATGGTCAAAGTTATATTGATCGGTTATATTTTAGAGAGTTCATAAAGTAACCTATTTTTAACCTCTAGAATTACGTTTTTCATTTATATTCATAATATTATAAAGGAAGTTGATTTCTCTAGTTGCCATCACATTTGAATATGAATTTATTACAAGGAGATCCTGAAGATTCCTAAAACTTTAAACAAAACTTTTATTTCCGGTTAAATATTAAAGTAATTAACCACTTTGAAATAGATAACTAAAATTCAAATATTATCTGTATTACAGAATTTTGGTAATTACACAGAATTTTACTGAAAATAATGGGAAATAAATTTGACAATATGAAAAATAAAGTTTTTTTTTTTTTTTTAACTCAAAGTTAATATTCCAAAAGAAATATGAAAGTTGATAAATCATTTTTAAATATAATATAAAGTATTCTTAATAAAATCAAGTCAATGTTACATGTACTGTATCTAGATAAATTTTAAATTAATGTGTAATATTCTTACTTGAATATATGAAGGGTGTATAAAATGTTTTAAAATAACGTTTTATAATACTCGAATAAAGAGAGAATTAATAGATTATTAACAATACTTATACAAAATTATTTTAATGACTTTGATGTAGCGTAAATATTTATTCTCATACATTTATTTTAAGAAATAGTGATAATTTGGTAAATATTGCTAGGTAAAATTGAAAATTTTTTATTACATAATTCTGATAAACGTTTGCTTGTCTTAAAATGCATTAGTTCATTAAATTCACTCATATTATTTATTCATTGACTACATTTAAAAATAATCATTGATTCTTAAGCTATCGGTTTTTGAAGAATCCCATTTTTACTGACCTTAATATTTAGAATATGTGTATTTGAAAACTTAAAGAGGTTTAATTTTACCACATAGTTTAACGAGATGCCATATTTAGTAATTAAAGCCAAATTATAAGCAAATCAAATTTGATAGATAATTTGATCTCTTTCATTTCCTTCACAAATTATTCATTTAACAGAAACTTATTTTAAAATTTGTCGAGGAAATTTAGTCATTTCATTGCTAAAATGTTTTATTTAAAATATAAATCTTTCTATTGATTTCTGAGGATTGAAATAATAAAATAATGTTATAAATTT
The DNA here is from genome assembly GCA_030067965.1 of Latrodectus elegans. Classification (NCBI taxonomy): domain Eukaryota; kingdom Metazoa; phylum Arthropoda; class Arachnida; order Araneae; family Theridiidae; genus Latrodectus; species Latrodectus elegans. The sequence continues at coordinate 111,536,368 of CM057809.1, forward strand.
TCACCTAATACAGTGAATGCAAATCCATGCAATAATTAGCTGTCATTTTAATGTAAAAAAATGAAGAGCTTCATCTGCGTTATTCATAATGATGAAATTATTACAGAATTATACTTGCTGAAAATTCGATGTATAAAAAATATTATAGAATCAATTTTAACTTTTCTTTTTCTGATTTAAGCATTTTAAATTTGATCTTATAATAACAAATTTAGTCAGTTAAAATATTAGTAAAGTAAAACTGTGCATATCTTTTAGTAGCTATGAAGAATGATTTATTAGTTTTTCAAAAAGTTTTATGTAATTTATTAATTTTGTAGCATGGTAGACATTGTATCATTAGGAATAAAATTTTGGACCTTCGAAACATTAGAATAATGAAATCAAAATTTAAATCAACCTTCAGTAAACAGTGTAATGTCATTTTATAAAATTTTTCTTTAAAATTTATGTTTACTGATTTAAAATATTTAAAAAATGTAAGCCAAATTACAACTTGAAATTGTACATACATTTCAACAATCAACTTGAAAAAATTTCTCAACATTTTTTAATTATGTACAGTGTAAAAATGGACACACATTGCGTAATTAGTGTAAATTTGATTAAAAAGATAAAATCTGCATTAATTTAATTTGATAAATTATTCAATTTTTTTTAATAAATCCTATTTATTTCAGAAACTAATCACACTCATTACAGAATTGCAGTAAAATTTTAATGAGCAATGTTTCGCAGACTGATACGCATAATTAAAAGTTCTTCTAGTTTGCATGTTATTCTTTCTTCTCTGCCTCTTATTACTTGACGATACTTAGAGATGCAAATGAGTGAGTTAAATCTTAATCTAATACTTTTAATTCCTTTTGAATTTTATTGTGATTTTTATTATTATAAAGAAAATATAATATTTCTCTTATATATTTGTCAAAAATACCCATTTAATTTTTGACTCCTAATTATTGTCAAAAAATATCGATTAATTAAAAAAAATCTAAATTAATATTTGACAAAAATATCTATTTATCATAATTAAAATATATAAGTCTTTTTAAAGTGAAGAATTGACAATTTATTCAATTAATGGCTACGTACATAAGCAGAGAAAAATTTTCCTATCTTTTACAATCTAAATTATGAAAAAGTACGAAAAATATATTAAGCCATAAGTCACAAAACAGTTATTAAATAGCTTTGTTTTATCTGTAGCTAAAACAGAACACTAATTAATGTTTTCTGTGCTTTATTTATTTTTAATTTTAATGTAAATTTTTTTTTAAATAATTAAAAAAGTTTTTACTACTAATGAAAGTTATATAAATTTATAAATTTTTGAGATGAAATATTTAAAGAAATGATAGTTTTAATTTAATTTTTTAAATAATACTTTTTATTATTACATGAATATTTTTCAGATACTAATAGAATAATTGATAGAATAGATTGATCATTTAAAAAAATGTTAATAGAAATGGAAGCTTTTATGAAAATATAATGAGTAGTTTAAACTAATTGACTATTAAAAATATTCAAAAATTTGATATAGAGATTTAAAAAATATATATTTAAATCACATTTATAATAACCTTACGAAGTTGAATAGGTGTGGCAGAAACTTGTTTGAATTACATATAAATAAGTTGAAAAAGTATATCAACTAATTCAACTCTCATAAGCATTTTTTATTAAAACTTAAATTTTGGTTTTTATATCAAGTGAATACCAAATAATTTTGAACCTCATTGCCATATTTCAACAATAATATGCAATAATTTTACTAAAAAATGGAATTGCATTGTAATTAATAGAAAAGAAAATCTTGCGTAGTGTGTGTGTTTAACTTATCTTTTATTTCAAAGTTTTGAAACTGCAGAGGAGCAAATTTCACTATTTCCAACATATTTGTGCGTGATTTTTTGATAAATATGTTATGTTTAGATGCATATAATATAGGATGCTTAGGCATACAGTAATATCAAAATTATAAGATAATTTTTTTTATCCTTACAGTATACGTTTACTTTTCTACTTAAGAAAAACTTATGAATAGCTTATGAATAACTTCAGATGTGTTTCTAAGATGAAGCGTTTTAGGAGATCAAAACTTTTCCGCATCCCAGGTTTTGAATAAATGGCCAACAAAATTAATTTGCTCTCTAACTATAAAGTATATGATAAATGATTTTTCTTAATTCTATTAAGGAATTCTTAGCCATAAGAAAACGAGAACATTAAAAATTTCATATTTGAAATTATATCTATTTACCCTTTCAATTTTCTCCAGTATTGCTTTACTAATATATAAATAATACAAATGAAAGCGGGAAATCTTATAAATCTTTAACTGTTGAATATATACTTTAACACACATGTATTATAATGTCTGCCTGTGGAATAAATTTTCCCCAAAAGTTTAGTTGTGGAAACAGTGAATAAAACTACAGAGGAAAAGTCTGAGACTCGAGTTGATACAGTTCAAAGAGCACTGAAACATTGGTACTCACCAAATGTTTGGTGAGTACCAATATACTTCTCAAAATCTAGCCCAGAATTGGGCTCTAGCGAAAGTCGGAGTTTCTGAGAAAAGGCTGGGGTCATCGTAGTTTAGAACCAAGAAAAAGAACCCCAATACTTGACCTGTGACTCTAAAAGGATTTCACTTGAAGGACATGCGACTTATTTTATGGGCCCCAGCTTTTTTTTAGAGAATAAAACGGATTTTCAATTTTGTCAGGATATGAACTCAGTACCTTCCGATGTGAGAATAATACCCCATCTATCAAGGCTACCTCGAAATCACCAAGCTTTTGTCAACTCCCTACAAATTGAACTAACCGTTAATTTTAATGACTTCACAAATTAATTTCAAACAAGTCAGTATTAACAGATATTTCATAGTTAACATTAAACTCATTGTTATATAGTAAATGAGTGTCCTGAAAAATCTCAGTAAGCAAATATGAGTCATCTGCAATGGTTTCTATAATTAATAAAAATGCACTATTTGTATCGTTAATAAAGTTATCTAAACTTTTTTAAGTTTTTAAGAAATTAAGAGGATTTTAAACAAGATTATTTTAAAGAGGATTAAAATGCAATAAAAGCTTAAAGATTTAAAATCATTTATAAATAGAAATAACCAATTAAATTCTTTTAAATTCTATTTTTAATAAAAAAATTAAAAGCATAATATTATTAAAATACTTAAGGATTGATAAAGATTCAAAATCCACAAAGTTGTAAATTGGAGTAAATCCCTGTGGAGGTAATGAGGATTTAAAGAAGCCTATATATGGTTGTGGTTTTTGCTTTATAAATAAAGACAGAATTAGTTCATTAATTGGCAAAGAGAATGCAGCATTTTAGTAGTGAAGTAAGGAAAAGGTTAAACTATAAAATTAAAATATGTTTTCACGTTAAAGTAATAAATTATGAATTTTGTTTATTATTTTTTTTACTTTACAAGTACAGTTTTTAAAATTGTTTCCATTTCATTATTTTCATTAAGAACAGATATTAGCAAATTAAAACTACTATTTATGACATGAATAACTTTCTGCATTTAGGCTACACAATTTATCGTAATTTTAGATTACTTGATTAGATTATATAATGCTTTGACTCTATAATAAATAGTAAATTGTGTATAATCATAGATGGATGTGCTTTCAACTGGAAGAAAATTTTATATTTTTGTCTAAAAATTACTATTCACAAATGGATTTTTCTGGTAAATTTAACAAAAATTTTCAGTAATGATAATCTTTAAAATACAAATTTTAATCAAAGGATAAATTATGTTTTATTTTATTAAATTGACTGTGTGTGTGTAAAGTTTTTATCATATTTTATGTTGATTAAACAAATAAAAATAAGCAATTTAATCTCTACCAATAGAAAGAGTGAAAATCTTGCAAAGTTTTTAAACTTTTATGCAAGTGCGATCAGCTGGAAAATATGTTAAACTGTAATAAAATAAAAAATATGATTAAACAAAGATAATATCTTGTCGTTAATGCATAATAAATTATGCATAAGTAATAATAAGCTTTATTTTATTGTGAATATAACTTAATGTTACATTAATATATTGTGGAGTAAGATATTGCTAAATATGAAAATGTAAATTATGTAGTGTTTTGAATTCCTAATTTAATGTTTCCAGATGGAAGGTCCCTGGTTGGTTCATTAACTCTAGAAAGGACATGGATAAAATAATGTGAATTAACAAGATATACGGAGTAGTTTTTCAGTACTTGAAAATTTTGAGTACACATTTTATATACTTTTATATTGTTTAATTTATTAAAATATTGTTAAATTTTACAAACTTAACAAATAATTTTAAGAGAATTCCAATGTGATATAAAAATCCACTTCTAAAATGAAGTAGAACTCATAAAAGGTACATATGAAGACGAGAAAGTTGGATTTTAGATGAAAATAGAAAGTGCGACAAGACACAAAGAACTTAATACAAATAACTTTAAATAACTAATTCAAATTATTTATTGGATATATGATTAGCAAAAGACATTGCTATGTTAATAAAAATTCGTGCTTATTAGCGTAGCTGTAATTATGTAAAAGATATGTAAATCTGTTTAATTTAGAAATAAAATATATTTGTAAGCTGAACTATAAGTTAAAGTTATTTTTTAAAATTTGTATTACTTTTAAAAAGTAATAATAAATTCGCTATCTTAACTACATATAACATAGTATTGTCAATGTATTTTTGCATTCAAAAAAGTTTTATTAAGACTTAAAAATATTCTCTTAATTCAGTTAAAATGCTTAATCTGAAACTACGGAAATTATCGCTATTATCAATTTTTCTTATATGGCTACTCTAAATAATTATTTTGATATTAATACATTATATTATTAGAAACACATAATAAAAATATATAAACGTTGTTAGGGACGCAATTAGAGCGAAGAAATTTTGTTTAGAAAAATTATAAAAGATAAAACAATATTAAATTTCTTTGAGTAATAAAGGCAATGTTATTTTCTGGGTAGAAATATTTTGCCAGCTGAGTACAATAGTTTGATATCAGAATATTATATGAAGTTTTCTTCTTTTTCTAAATGCGATTTCATTATTTTACATGCATTGACGTTTAAATTCATAATTCTGGTCTATATAGTTTACTGTTTTAAAAATCTTAATTTAAATGCACAGAGCAGGGTTAATCGCGATCAATCGGTGGAATGCCAGAACACTTTAAGGGTCTCATTTTCATGATCCGCATACTTGTTGAACTAACGTCACTGAAGATGAGGGATTGATTAGGAGATAAATACAAAATATTATAAGCAAAGTAGACTACTAGATTATATATATATATATTACTGCCTATCAAATAGTAGATCTTATACAGTATGCAACTCATTATTTGATTGTGTTATTTTTATTTCATGTGTCATCATGAAATGTTAAAACATTAATGAATGCTTTTTGTAAAAACTGTTTGAAACGTGTTTAAAAGAAATTCAAAATTTTTAATATATAATGTCAATGTATTTAAATTAGCAATAAATGTTACATTGTTCTAGACAAAATGATAAAAACAGAAAACAATCGAAATTATAGACATGAAATGAAATAAATTTTATTGGAAATACTTTTGAATTTGTATTTGAAATATAAATTAATGTAAACACAAACATTTTTAACTGTCTTCTTTCACTGACTAACGAAAAAGCGGATTTAAAAAAAAAATTCTCGGTACTTCAGTTTTTTAATCAAATGATGAAACTCCTTAACAAATGAAAAGAAAATCTTTTAGTATGAATAAAAAAAACAATCTTAAGTAAATTAAAACAACAGAACACGCATTCAGAAATGAAATGTGATGTTCCAGTTAACTCATCTAAAAGCCTTGACTTTCATTAAATACAATTTCACAAATAATTGTAGCTCTAATCTGTAACTTTCTCCCTTTACTTGGAGTTTCAATGAAATGTTTAATATCTTGAAGACAATACTTCCTGCGAAAGAGGGAGCTCCTAAATTATTTTGGTGATTTCTTGTTAAAAGAATTTCGTCGAGTTGCTCTTTCCTTTCAAAAGCTACTTGGCAAGAGGAGGCCGCATGAAACTTTCTTTGCGCTCTTCTCACACACGGAAGGAAGCGCAAGAGCGATCCTTTGCCTCCGATCTCTCTTTTCGGTTGGAAATGAGAAAATGGGGATCGTTGCCAATCGCCAAGTGGCGTGGGTACCCCAAGAGAAAGCGCGATTTCTTGCCAAATAGAAGCAGTGTACCTCATCTAATGGCGTCTACCTATTGATCGCCGAAGGTGGCGCAATGCGCTGTGGAACGGCGTCGATGACCTTGCTCGTCCTCGACGTAAGGCCCCCCTCGTGACCTCCGTCGGTTTTGACCTCGACTTCCATCCGACCTGTTTGCGAGTACACCACACCTAAAAATTCTGCTGATAGCACCCAGGGCTTCCCCGTCCCTCCCCCATACTGACCCCACATCGCGAGAAAAGGGGGAGACTCGAAAAGCAACCGAACTCCAAATGTTGAACTCTTCGCAACACCCGTAGGAGGGAAGCGGGAAACTTTCCGCGAGGGCTGATCTTGCGCTTCCTCCCCTCGATTCACAACAGATGACTTAGTCAGGGATTGTCATCGCTTTTACCCCCCCCTTCTCTAGAGTATTCTGAATATACATGCATAAACTGAAGGGAGAATTATCTCGTACTCTTTCCTATTTCTTAGAAGAACTATAAGAGAATAAAAAGTAAATTAAGGATTAATCACATTTAATATTAAATTCTTAACTAAAAAAGAAATTTCAGAGCCAAGAAAAAAATTGAAACAATATATTTTTCTAAAGCAACACATAAATTTGCAAAAGTGATAATTTGAGTCACATATAAAAATTGATTGACTTTTAATTTCAACCAAATAATTTATTTCGTGGGTTGACTAAATAATCATTAAATATTTTACTAGGATAGCAAAACAAATTTTATTTTCATAAACCAAATTTTTAAGGGAGTATTTCAAGATTCCCTCTTGGAAAATTTATTGTTTCAGAATAGATTCTAAAATTCTAGCATATTCTACAATAAATAAAAAAAATCATACACATTATTTACATGCGACAATATTATATTAAAATTTATGATAAATTACAGAAAATAAAATTTAAAAATAAATATTTTAGGTTCTGAATTAGTCAAAAAGGGACCTGAAATCGGTGCTAGTCACACATTGACATAGGAAGCAGTTAAGGTATGGTAACCATAATGAAAAGCAATAGAAGTTTCAGACATTTTAGATCCCCATCGTAAACCATACCATTTCATACTTTGTATTGAGTTAAGGGTGTCACATGAACTCTAATGTCTTACTGTAATCCCTCTGCCAGATTAAACTCCCATGGAAAGTCGTGTCGAATATAAATGCGTTTATCTGCAATAGATAAATCATGAATTTAACTCAATGTGTTGGAAGATGCGCAACCAACTTATTTCTTCCAAACGAGATACCGGAGTAATCGAGCTAAAATAGCCTCTCTATGAACAAAAAATAGGGGATAGATGTTTGCGTGCGAATTTTTTTTAAAATTACCTTGGAAATGTCGGAAAGAAACGAGTGGGAAGATGAAAAAAAATTTCCAAGATGCAAATCAATTACAGAAAAAATACATGGATAAAATATAAACTTGATAAAAATATTTATTTTAAACACGAGTTTTTCAAAATCATGATGATATAATAATTGTTCGTTTATAAATTTAATAGTCTAGTGACTGTTCACACGTACTAAAGTGGAACCTCTTTTATATGCGCTATTATTAATTAATGTTGCAAGTTATTATTATTAGAATGGACAATATTTTATATTGTATTTCCGTTTTCCAAAAGACATTATCTTTCAGAAATCAATGCACTTTTCAATCAGAAGACGATTGGTTGGGGAATATTTCTTGTACTGGCCATCCAGATAAACTGACCTTAATCCTATCTAAATCATCTGAGTTACTTCTCACAGAATTTGATAAGCCTCAGAACACTCTTCAATTTATGTGATAAAGTTGTGGGAAAGTGCTCGAAAAAATGAGAAAAACGTGTGCTTCTAGTTTATTTCTGAGTGTATACAAAACCTCTGCTTCATTAGGATAGGATAGTGAGCCACATTTTGTTCTGTTCTTCTTGCCATATTAACTTAGACGAGCTAAATTTGGATTACATGAAACCATGGGATTTTGAGAACAAAAGATTTTGTAAGCTTTGTAAGTGAATTAGAGTAATGATTTTAAAATATGATCTGCAAAAAAGATCTTTTCAATCGCTTTTAGTTTTTCCTTGGGGTTCAATACAATAAAACTCATTATTACTGAATGGTTTGCTCTGAGATTTTTTTAAGAGAAAAATGAGTAGAATGTGTCAATATTTCACTTGAAATGTATGATGAATTTAGATTTATCAACTATATAAGTTTTGTAACTTCTTTAATAACAATTACAAAATGTACAATTGTAAAGTTGATTAAATTTGCCTCATTTTAAAATATTATTTCTCTGAATGAATAATTATGTAATAGTAAGGAGTATTTAATTCTAATTCAACTAATAACCTTTAATCACCTCGTAAGAGACACATACAGTATTTTTAATTACTACTGCAATTACTCAAATTCATTAGCTAATAAATTTTTATTTTCAAATCTATTATGTGTGTAAGCGAAAAAGAAAGTATCAAATTTTTTTTTATATAATATCTAGTAGCAACATTCAGAATCATCGTTCTCTTACTGACGAGTTGCCCTCTGAGAGTATCTAAGGCTAAAGATTTATCTTCTAAAGACTAGTTTTTTGGAGAAAAGCGAGCCGTCAATTAGTGACAGCCTTATCGGTCGTCTCTTTCACTATGTGACAACTCACTTCTGAGCCTATGAGCCAGTTAAGGGCAATCCTCTTACTTTTTCAATCAACAGCAATAGAACAGTTTAATTTTTATTTTATTTTCTTTGTTAAATAAGTCGCATTAAAAGACGCACTGTGGCATCATTAAAATCACTTCCACTCTTATCTGCGTTTATTAATTTCTGTAAACGAAAGGCTCTTAAGTAAATGTTTCTAATATGAGATTTAAAAGTCATTTATTCAGATTATTTTACTCTATTATCATAGAATTATTAACCTATTTAAGTCACCATAAGAAAATATTTTTATCCATCTTTATCAGTCATTGAAATACATTTTTTACAAAAGATTTTACTCAATTATTCAGGATACTTAAGTCTTAAATATAGAATTTTAAACAGTATTCAATATTTATTCTTTTGAAGAGGGCTTGACCATTATTAGCATTTATGAAATGAGTTTCATTGAAAAGTAGTTACTATAAAATGAATTTACAATAAATAATGAATAGCTTATTAAAATTTTTCCATTTTTTATTAAATTTTTTTTATTTTAAATCAATTATTTCTTAAAATGAGTTTAAAACATGCATTGTGCAAATGCAGTACTATTCCGATGTCTTGTTTGATATATAAATAAGAAATATTGATCTATAAAAATTGCTTGGAGTGAAAATCGTTTGTAAACATAAAAATATTTTGTGTGTGTGTGTGTGTGTGTGTGTGTGTGTGTGTGTGTGTGTGTGTGTGTGTGTGTGTGTGTGTGTGTGTGTGTGTGTGTGTGTGTGTGTGTGTGTGTGTGTGTGTGTGTGTGTGTGTGTGTGTGTGACCCCTGAAAGAATTCAGACCATCATATTTTAAATATTTAAATTTTGATGTATGAATCTCGAAGCAATAATAAATATTTTTGACTGAACATTTTTCATGTTATATAAAAAAGAAAATGTTCATAAAGTTTATTCGCAATTTTATTCTATAAATGTTTGTCATAGAACACATTAATGTGAATAGCAAAATAAAAAATATAAAATTATAAACTAAACATTTCTAGTTAAATATATACCAATACATATTATTGTCGAGTACTTCCTTGCACATTTGTAAAGCGCATCTAGTATAAGGTCTTATGAGGATAAGATTATAATTAAGAAAACTTTCCCCAAAATACTGTATATTATTTGTATAGTGTTTAGAAAACATCTTATCTTTCCAAATTATAGAAATCTTGCATTACAAATAGCTTATAATGAAACGGAATGATTTCTTTTTCCATGGCTTGTTCTAAGTCAGGAATTAAGTCTTATTGTATATTTATTACAAAACGCGAGAGTCAGATAGTGTTAACCATGTTCAAATTATGAAGATGAACTAGCCTCGTCGTTGAAAAAATGGACGCAATACATAAATACCAAAGCCTAACATAAATTCATAATATGCTTATAATTTCAGAGTGTTGCGTGCCCACAGTGCGGGTTCCTCTTTATATTTTGAATCTGATTTTCTTTGGCTCTCCTAATGTACACTTTAATTCACATTATGATTTTCTATTAAATAAAGTTAATTTGAATGATTCAGTTCTATTATTACTCTGCCGCCGGTGAACCTAAGAAAGCGTTCCTGATAGGAAAAAGCAGTCCCCTTAAGGAGCAAAACTTTTGAAACGAGTTGTTAAAATTCAGCCAAATGTTTGCGTAAGCCCTTCTGTAGAAAGTACTGCAAACGAAAAACACTTAAATTGTTCATCAATGACTGGAGCTAAGGTACTTGCAAGTTTTTCTACATAAAGAGTGGGAGGAAATTTTCTCGGTTTCCTCTCTTGCGACACAGGAATACTGCTAATTATCTGGGAAAAAACCCTCTCAGAAAACAATGTATGGGGTAGATATTCAAATGGCTTAAAAGGGTGCTTAACCCTTGAGATATCCTTTACATACTATCAAAAATAATGTTAGTAAAATACTTTTGAGTAAATTAAGAATATTAGCAATTTATTTGATCGACTTAGTGGGATTATTTTCAAAAATATAATGAGGAATTGCTTTGCATCAAGCATAGGATATTAGTTTCAGAATTATGATAATTTATTTTAAATTTTACTCTTATAAATTCTTTGTTTCCTAATTTATTACAATGTTGCATACTTTAAAAATTTTATTTTATTACAAAATCTTTATTTTGCCAATTTAATTATCTACAAAGTTTTTAAAAGTAATCCCATAAAAATCACTGAGAAACTTTATATCTTTTAATGATTATGCTTGTTGCCGTTTCGTTACAAAATTACAATATATTTTTATCATCCCCTCATTATTGTATTATTTGCGTAACGGGCCATAAATATGACAATTCCTATTGTCTCTTAAAGTTTTTTATGATTAAAAATAAAAAAGTTAAAAAAAATGATAAAAGTATCACTGCCAATAAAATCATTTGAGCACATTCAAAACACAATAACATCAAAATAAAGATTATTATTACGAGTGAAAATATATTTTCTTGATTAAAAAATTGTGAAAGAGATTACGAATGAAAATAACTTTTCTTTTCAAGGATAAAAAAAAAGTTTACGCTGTTTAGATGCTTAAGTAAAAGCTAAGAAATTAAATTCTCACTTGTCAACTACTGTATTGAAAATATAATGTTGTATGGTATCCCTTATATTAATGTAAAAGAGCTATTTTCAATATCCTAGTTGTTTTTTTTTTCATTTATGGAGGTGTCTTTTTTAATGTTTGCTTTGCAACTTGAATGCAGCTAAAATGCATTTTGTTAAAAAAATACATGAATGGATATGTATATTTATAATACAGTAAACCCCAAAATAATAACTTCGGTAACTATATTAATTTTGTAAGCAAATATTTAAAAAAAATTAAATATTTTGATATACATTTATAATCTCAAAATTAATGTGTTAACATTTTTATTTTTCTTGCACGTAAATGCTAAACCACTTACAAGATGCATAAGCACTCTATAAATGAAATGTTACATTAGGGATAAGTTTTTATTTTGCAAAATTGAAACTTAAAAAAATTTCTCAATAGACATTTATTGCAAAAAGAATGCTACCGTAAAAATTATTTACGGATTTATTACTCAATAAATAAGATTAAAATATTCACAATGGTAAAAATTTGTGACTTTCTCCCACACCATGTACTTTAAAAAAACTTGAATTGTGTATATTTTTGCACTTTAAAAATTTTGTAATCAAATTTAATTTCAAATTTGAAGGAGCATAAGCCCAAGTGATTTAACACACAAATTGTTGAAAGAAACGCTAGAGAAAAAAAATCATTTAACTGCCATTCCAAGTTAGTAGCACCTCAAATCAAGAAATGGAATCATAATAAATAGTATTTTAATGTACAAACTATGGAAGATCTTTTTTTTTACCTAATTTTGTTGCTAAGAAATGGATCAAGAAAGATACAACTTTAAAACAGAATGAAAATTTCCTTAAAATAATCAGTAATACATTAATATTTTCTAAGAATTTTTAATGTTGTACTTTGTTATACTTATCTGAATGATAAAGTGATTGAGAAGTGCTTCATTGAATAAAATATCTTATCTATTAATAAATTATTCTAAAGAAAAATCATTGTTCGTTAATTAGATATTTTAATTAAACGATACCTTTTCAGACCCAATTATCTCGAACAATCAATGCACTGCTGTGTTTAGAAACATAAAATTTTATCTTCACAAACAAAAAAATCGAACAGTGAAAAACGAATCATCGAAAGAAGACTTTAATTTTTAAAACACACACATTATAATGTAGACAGAATTTTGACATTTGGAAAGTATTTAATTTTTATGTTATTTAATATGAATTGATAATCCCTAATGAGAAACAAAGAAATTAATTAAGATTTATTTTGTTGTTTTAAGTGCAGCTGGTAATAAATTTGAAATGAGTGTTACTGTTTTATGTAATTTACTTCATTTGAAATTAATTGCAATGGTTTTATTTTTAACTGTCTTAAGTAAAAATAAATTTAACTTTTGAGGTTAAGATTAAGTTAATTAATTATAGAAATGTAATCTCGATATTTTTTAATTAATTTAAAGTTTACTTTATAGTTATTATTCTTAAAGTAAATTTTACTTTAAAATTCATAATTTTAAAGATAATTTTTTTAGAATGAAACTCATAAATTAAAATGTAAAACGAAATCACATGTTAGTAAAGGTTACTAAATTTTAATTCCATATAAAGCATACGAGAGTTTTCTCTTTCGTAAAACTCAGAAAATCAAGAATTTAGCGTTGAATCGACGGGTGCTGAGTCCTTTTTAATAGAAGTTGAAACAGGCTTGCAAAACATGAACTCAAAAATTATAAATTAACTTTGCTGGATAAGCTAATATAATTTCTTTAAAGCTTTTATAAACTGATTGTGTCCCTTTTATAGGTAAAAATATATGAAAAACATTAGAAAAGTAAATGATTGAAATCAACTTAATTCCTCCACTTAGTATTGCAGATAATAATATGATCAATGATCATATTATTATAAGATTCATGATATAAGATAACAAGATTCATATGCTGAGATTCATGATAATTTGTTTTCTATTACGCATATGTGTTCATAGCTTAAGAATATAAGTTAACATCAGTTGGTTTGTCGAATAATTTTCTCTATAAAAGTAATAGTTATAGTTTTCTCAAATTTTAGGGAAAACATCAAAAAAGCCCTCTCACTGAAGAGACGATTTTGTGCTTATGGTACAAAAGTTTATAGATAAAAATATTCACGAATTGAGACCTTAATGATAATTCTGAAAAATAATATTTTTTTATCAATACATTGCTATTTATCATTCGGAATTAACTGGGGGTACAAATCTTATAACATTTAACTTCTGATAATTACAAGTATTGATAACATCTTGTATTCTGTAAAAGGACGAGTTTTAAAGCATAATTCATAATTTGCAATTTTCCAACTCATTTTATAAGATTAAATGATATCTTTATGAAGTCAATTTTATAGAACTCCTCAAGATTTAATGAATAGAATCGAAATATACTCCGCAAAATTATTCCTTCCATACTACCATATAAGACATTCAAGGACGGTTTCACATGAAATCGGATTCTCACCATGGAAAATGACCTTTTCCATGGTGAAAATCCGATGTTAATCAATAATCCTTTGGTACTTACATATATTACCGACAACCCGATTTCTTTTCAAAACAATCTTTAATTATCATGCTAAGTATTTCTCTCCCAAAATAATGGGTTAAAATTGATTGCAAATTGTGATAATAATTGAGAGCCAGAGTTATTAACCCACGATTTATGAGAATTAAAATTAAATGGAAAAAAAAGCAGAGACAAGATTTAAGCAAAATGAAGTATTAGTTACAATAAATGAACTAATCTTTTCCTTCCAAAGACATCCTGTTATCTTTGATACAGGTCTTTAATTTGAGATAACCGATTCTCGATGTTAATGATAAAAGCCAATTTTGTTTTGCTATGTTTTGGAAAATGTGATTTTTATGAGAGTTTATTTTCATGTGATTACTCTTACTTTTAGGAGAGTTTCCGGTCATTGGATGATAACGAGATTTAATAAGTAAAACATATACAATTTGAACTTTAAACAGAGTATTTATAATTTCCTAATTTAATCCTTCCAAAAATCAGTGATAATGATGATGCTTATAAGATTTGACAAAGTATTAAATTTATATCATGAAATTTATCATAAAAAATCTCGAACCACTTTAGGAAAGGTAAAATTAAGTATCGTTTTCCATATTTTACATGGTTTTTAAACATTGTTAAAAAAATTGTACATAAAAGTAGCAAATTATATTCAAGAAATATTTTGTTTTCTTAACTGTACATAAAGTGTCATCGACTTCTTTTGTATGAATTTTACAGTAAATTATACATAGGCTATTGATCTATAACTGAGACTGCTGTTACATTAAAATAACCAGACAAGTTATTTTGCTATTTGTTTCATATTTCTGCATGATTATAAAATTCTTTCCGATATTAAATTATCATGAGGAGGTTTCAGCGCTTGGTAAATGTTATTAAATTGTTGTTACTTGAACAAATAAATATTTATGCTCTGCAAATTAAAATTTGGTTTGCTTCAATCATGGTAATTTGCATAATTTACAGTTTGTTTATCAAATTGCTTTACAGGTTTGAAAAGATAAGGGAAACATAAAATTAATTGCTTTTTCTTGTTCAAAAAGGAAAATTTTTCATGTACAATAATTTTTATTTGTTAAATTATAATTGTATAAAAAATAAGAAATTTTAAACTGTTAATTTGATAATTTTATAAATGGGTATATGAACCAAATTGAGAAAAAATTGTTCACAGTGTCAGGCAAATTTGCTTATGCAAGATAATTTAGTGACAATAATAAGATAAGCCAAATATATATATATATATATATATACGTGTGTGTGTGTGTGTGTGTGTGTGTGTGCTTGACGAGATTTAAAATAGCTTACAGCAAATTTTTGATGGAAACTTTCATATATGGTTATTTTAATTTTAATTCATGTATGATTGTCTCAATGTGACAGTTTAAATTGCATTTTTTAAACGTTACAAAATGATTATCTCTTGCATTTTCAAGACATTTTAAAAATTTTAAAAAAAATATTTCTTCGTGTTATTTCAAAGTTACTCGATTACATTTGCAGGATATTCTTATTCTTATTATCAGAAAAATTAAAGATACGTAAAAAATTGCAAATTGAAAAATGCATCGAATGAGATTCAAAATGAAGGTTTGATAGTTTATTATAAGTGGTTTTACTCTGAATTAAAATCTTTGCAACAAGCAAAATATTCCAATTCAGAAAATGAAACATGTTTTTGCTTCATTAATTATACAAATTCGATAATACTTAAAAAAAATTTTCCTTTATTTTTCAAACAATCCAAAATGCATAAAGAAATATTTTGCAACATACTTATGGTCAAGTTATTCTTCTCTATAAATTTTTTTGGCTCAATGAAAAAAAGGTAGAGACATAGTTTTGAAAAAAATAGCTTCATTATGAAGGCATAGAACAGAATCTTTCAATCAGTAAAAAAACGAAAATTTTGTAAAAATAATTCTTGGAATTAAGTGATTTAACGAATAACATTCTTTTTGAATTCACTGCTAAAAATGGTTTTTGAACAAGCATGAAAATTCCATTGTAAAGGGATACGTGACAAAAATAGAGAAAAGCAAAAGATGTATTTTTTGCTTGAAACCAAGAAAAAATGCAAGTTTCATTCTTTTTTTTAATTGTAATAGGTCGACATAAATATTTTCCGAACATTTAGTAATTAAAAAATCAAGAATGCAAGGAATGGTAAAGTATTCTTTTTTAATTTCACGAACTCTTCATTAAAATATTTTGTTTGAACCATAGTTTAATTTGAACAATAAAATATAATTACTACCTCTACATCAAGTTAAAACTCTTAAAGCTTTTATCTGAGATTTCTTTTTGAATATTTTCAAACACACACACACACACACACACACACATATATATATATATATATATATATATATATATATATATATATATATATATATATATATATATATATTTATATATATATAAATATATATATATATATACATACATATATATATATATATATATATATATATATATATATATATACATGTGTGTGTGTGTGTGCGTAGTTCAAACAATGTAAATAAATTAATTTACACAAGAACTGTTAATTGTGCACTCATGTCCGTAAATTAAGGATAGTTCAGAATTCCACAAAAATTGAACTCTAAATTAAGAATTTCACATGTAGAATTACTAACCACAACTTGAAGAATAATATGTAAATCACAAAAAACCACCACCTGGCACCGATAGTACATCACAATGACGAGAGTGTAAGAGAATGGTATATAAGAAATGGTTGCAAAGAAGAAAAATGTTCACAAGCATTTCAAAAGCCTTTCAACGCAATAACCGCATAGTTATGGCACAAAGAAACCATTTGGATGATATTTTATGTTGTAGATTTATCGGGCGTCTGGAATTTAGACGTAACCAACTGGATATATCCAAGGGGCTTGAAATCACCTAGAGTGTCATCTACAGGCTTTGACAAAGTTTTCAAGATGATGATAATGTAAGTAGACTTTACAACAAATGTCGCTCCCGAGTTACAACGCCAAATGAGGGTCGGTACTTGACAGTTACTGTCAAAAGAATCAGACGGAGCATAACATCAGACGTATCTCGTCAGCTCTCTTTCGACACCGGTACGACAGTTTCAAGGCAGGCCATGTTCTGAAGTTTAGGGCACATTGGTCTATATGTTAGTAGGAATGTCAGATCCACTTACCGCAACTCACTGTCGCCTGCGGTTAGACTGGAGTAGAAAGCATGCATTGTGGACACCGCAACAGTGGTCTTGTGTGATGTTTTCCGATGAGTCCAGATTTTGTTTTCAGTCTGATTCTCGTGGGACTTTCATATGGAGACGACCAGGTATCCGTTACCAGCAAGAGAACACAATTGAACGACACCGTTAAGGTGGTTCAGGTTTTCTCGTTTGGGGAGGAATTATTCTGGGTTCCAGAAGAAACCTGCATGTTTAGAATATTACCCTGGCAGGCCACATCTATTGTAATGCCATTATAGAACATGTACGTTTGTTTCGGGGTGCTATGGGTAGAAAATTTCTATTTATGGATGACAACGCCCGTCGTAACGTGCAAACATTGTATACGAATGCCTTCAATCTCCAGATATTACCCGTATGGACTGGCCAGCATACTCACCTGACATGAGAATCCAATAGAGCATCAGTGGGACATGCTTGGCCGACGAATTACAGCTTGTCAACCCCCTCCCTCATATCTACTGGAACTTCGGAGAGCATTGCTTGATGAGTCATGTAATATTCCCCAAGATCAGATTGATAATTTGATAGTCAGCATGCATAAGCTTTGTACAGCCTGTATTGCATCATCTAGGGGGCATACTATGTATTAACTATCATATCAACTATATTGTATTGATTTTTGTAACTAGGTTTGTTTTATTTGCTCCAGGGAGTGTTAAAATTGCTGTTTTTATTAATGATGTCAAACAAGTAGCATCTTTTTTGCTCTTTACCTATTGTCTAATAAGTTGACTTTACAAATTAGTCACATATGTTTTGGCTCTGTCTCTTTCTTTGCCTGAATTTGCATTATCCTTAATTTATGGACACGAGTGTAATTTACATATAAATTGCATTTTAGATGGTTTTAATTAAATCTTATTAAGTTAGTTTTTTTTAAACATATTTTTATATGGCTTAAGATTAAAGTTAATGCCATAATATATTGCACAATAACTCCCTTTTATTTATACATTACTCATTTAAAATTTGTGGTTCATATTTTCTAAGATATAGTTTGATGAATGCAATTGTTAGATAGAGAAATTAATTTTAGAAATTACTCAACTAATTTTATAAAAAAATATTATTTGTACAAATAATTTTTTTCATGGTGAAATTTAACATAAACTAAAATATTTAATTTAAAGAGATGAAATGCAATTAGTATAACAATTACTGTGATTTGAAGTCACTTGTTATGAGTAATGTACACATTATATTCTATATCAAATTTTAAATTTCACTAGGTTTCATTCCAAAAGATTTTTCTTCTAAAATCAATCTTTTCTTATATTCGAGAAAATATTTAAAATTGAAATGTTTTTAATTTCCCATATTTTTAAATGCATACATAATATGTATTGACTTTGTAACAGCTTTATTGTTTTTCATTCTGCTAATTTTTACTAACAATTCTTGTTTTTTAAGCAATTATTGAATAATTAGTGTTTAAAAATTATTGTTAGAAACAAGAATTAATTGCTCAAATTTTGCTGCAAAAATTTTAAAAATTATTTAATACATTATAAATGGTTCGCAAAAAAACATTTTTTCCGAAAAAATATTTAAACAAATTAACAAGAGTCAAATTAAATTACTACAAATAATACTATAAATTAAGTCAAAAAAATTATTACTGGGACTCAAATTGGCTTCATCCAAGCTGCCCAGAGAGAATCCGCTGCTTTAAATTTGAGTAGAGACTATTTAATTTTACTTCCTCCTACTTGTCCTATAGATTATCTGAATTTGAATATAAATCTAGATCTTATTCAAAAAGTTGTTAAAAAAAGAAATGGGTGATATACAACTAAGATCTTTCTCTATAGAAACTATTGAGGTTCGCTATCCTGAAATTGAGTGGCTGCATGTTTTCATTGATGGTTCTATGTTAGAAAGAACACATGGTACAGGAGCAGGTATCCATTGTGAGCTTTTCAGCTTTTATTTACCAATGGGTCCTCTTTCCACAGCCTTTGATGGTGAAATTGAGGCTATTATATTGGCTATCCAACAGCTATCGATTCACAGTCACTTTTTTAAAAGAGAGGTCATTTTGTCAAATTCTAAGAGTGCGCTTCAAACTCTTTTGAATAATCAAAATAGTTCCCAAAGAATTTTAGAATGTAGACCATTGCTTAAGGCTCTGGCACACAAAATTTCTTTCCAGTGAATCCCTGCCCATTGTGGTATTTTGGGCAATGAAAAGGCTGATTCACTGGCTAAAAAGGCAGCCTTGATAGATCAACGCATGAATCGCCCTCTTTCATTTCAATCAACTAAATTGTTTGTTAACCTGACTCACAAGAAGAATCTTAAACAAGATATGGTTCAATGTGCGACGCACAAGAGATGGAAGATTTTGGGGAAGAAAAGAGATGTTTTCGTTTTTTCAAGAAAGACTGCGGTGGCCCTTTTTAGAGGTCTAACTGGACATGATGGCTTGCGGGACCATCTCTATAGGATTAAAGTGGTGGATTCCCCGGACTGTGTTTTGTGTGACTCTGGTCAACCAATGACTTTTGAACATTTAAATAATTGTGTGGTTCTTTCTCAGTATGAGGGCATTGTTGAAAAGTATTGGAGAGCTCGTGAACTAATGACTTAGGCGCTAATGTTCGGCATTTGAAAATAATAATTATTACTGGGAAAAAGTAATTAGAGTACTAAAAAAGTAAAAATTTAATCATAATTACGGAATAATATTATTTAGTGAACATGAAAGTAAACTTACCTTATTCCATCAGAAGAAAGGTCTGTTGTTTTTTCCTTATCGAAAATATATGTAAACTTTGCACATAACTTTGAAGTTAGAAAACTTTTAAAAAATTTTAATCAAAATTTAGTCCTGTTAGAAATTATGATAATTGCTGTCTCTGAAGTTAATGTCCCCCCCCCATCTTCCAAATGATATAATAAATTAAATCTCCTAAAATGCTGTGAAATTTTCCCCCAAAATGGTCATCTATTCATAATTAAATTCACAGAATTACTTACTATTCTTTTGAGTAATTTTACCTTTTAAATAATAATAAGTTAACATTTTATAGAGTTAAATTTATTATTATACTCAGAACAAAAATATTATTTTTAATATTCATGGATAAAACTTTTTCAATTACAAAATTAATGTAACATGTAGATTTCAGTTTTATATTTATTCGTATAAATACCAATTATATTCAATATTCTCAGCATGAATGTGCAACAACGGGTGTTGCTTATTTTTTAAATAACTATTAATTTTGATGCCCTTATTACTACTATTAAACTGTGTCATTTCATGACCGAAGCAATGCGTCCTTGATTTTAAAATCACTGCTCAATTTAATGGATGTGAGTTTATAATTATCTTAACCAAGCAAGTAGGCCTCTTCAGCATTTTTAACAAGACTGGTAGAAGTATTTGGCAATTATAGAATAGAGTATGAATTCAAAATTATTTAATATTATTTATTTCTCATAACAATAAAAATCGCTTCAAAAAGTTTAGAATTTTGGAAAATTTATTATAATTCTTGTTTAAAATCCTGATAAAACAGGTAATTAACACTTACAAACATTATAACAAGTGATACAAGTAATTTTTAATATCAAACGCAATAGGTGAACTTAGATGTAAGATTACAAGTGCTCTGGCTTTTAACTTGACAGTTCAGAGGTTCAACTGCTACATTGTGAGTAGATAATATCACTTGCGTTTGGAATCCAGATTAAATTTTAAGTAAAGAATGTACTTTGTAAAAAAATATTGTTGATAAAATATAAAACTCAAAAGATTTTTCGTTTAGTCGATTCAAAATATTAATGAACGGAAAATAGTAAACAATTATTTTAAATGAATTTTATACTTTATACAAATAATTTTAACAATAAACCAGATTAATTTGATTGTTTATTGTTCAAAATATATAATCAACTTTGAAAATATTTCTGAAAAATTACGAAAGTACTTCATAAATTGAAATTTTTTTAAAGAACTGCCCAAATTTTGAGGCAGAAATGATAAACAGAAAGCAGAAATAACATAAAATGACAAACATTTTGCAACTTCACATTTAGACAATTGTCTTCATTTTAATTAATATATTTCTTTTCAGAATGTATTTTTTACATTATGATTGAAATATTTTAATTTTAATGTTTGTTAAATGGAAATATTTTTAAAAAATTTAAGTTAAAATATATTAGAATCAAATTTAAAGAAATGCAACTTTTAAACTATTTGTATAATTATTTCACACAATTGTTTATTATTTTAACGATATATTTTAATTGATTCGCATTAAATGAATATAAATTTTTATAGACCATGTATGTATGTAAGTTTGCCAATATTTGTATATTAAAATAAAAAGACTAAAATATAGAAAAAAAATTCATTATCTGTAAAATTTACTATAAAATTCGCCCATTTTGTGAAATATTGGCAGCTACATGTTCACATGACAAATAAGTTTACCATAGATATTATGATTTTGATATCTGGTGATTTTTATAATCAGAATTATATGAAACACTCTCTAGATATAATTATTGTGTTTTAAGACTCATGAAATTAACCTGAAAGTTTCCGAAATGTTGCAGTTGTTCGTAATAAGTGTCACAAATTGTTCTTTGTTTCTGATTTACAGTTGTAATATTTCTTTAAAACTGCAATAATATAGAAAAGAAATGATAAAAGAATTATTTATATAAAAATGAGCTGAAAATTGTTTGTTTTCAATTGATCTTACAATAGTCAGAGGAATTTTTTCTTGCACTGAAACATTGGCTGAAGTTACAAATTATGACGAAAAGAAAATCATAGTCTATTGAATATAAAATAATAAATTATTCTACTGTGCTCTACACGGAAGGTATTATTTTAGGTATTGTTGAATTTGAGATTTGTTTATATATAAGAAATTTAAAAGTTTCCATTGTATGAAATAGTTTTAACGCAACATTTGCTGATTTTTCACAGTCAATTTTCTAAAAAGTTTGAATTTGTAGCAAGATTTATTCAGATATTATCCTGCATGCTCTACTATTACTTGGTTTCAATTGATAGTAATTTAGTGCTGATAATAACTGCTGAACTTATAAGACTAGAAACCATTAATTGGTTGTTCAAGAATTCAATAAGAAGTATGAAATCAATAACATATAATACAGAAATAATATAGAAACAGCTCTGAGCACTACAAAGATCTATAAATTTATCGGTCTTAAGAAGATTATAGATTACATCAGAAGATTATATAAAAAGCAAGTCTATGAAAAGCACAACAAAAATGACTGTAAATTTATTTTTACAAATTCCTTTTTTTATGTTAATAAGTACTAAATGTATAACAAGTGAAATAAATGATAAGTTCCATCCTGTTTTATATTTATATGAGTTCCAGTAAATAACACCTTTATATCTTTTATTTTAAAAGTGTTAAATGTTCTAAAGTCGTTAATTATTTTTCCATCAACAACTAAGAGATGTAACTTTTAATATGGAGTCTCCAGATGCCATATAAAAATATTTTTTAGCAAATATTTCTCCATACAGCTTTATATTAAACTGAAAAATATCTTATTTTGAAGACCAAATACGACAGATTAATATTTGTTTAATGTAATTGTATTTTTATTGAAAAATTGAGATTAAATACGAAATAGTTTAAATGAAATATTCTAAAGTAATTTTGTTTCAAATAATGTCTCAAGAAAATAATACAATAGTCACCTATATATTTCAAACAAATAGTCATAAGTCTATAAAATGTAATATGCAAAATATTTAAAAGCACAGATTGTTCTTAAAATGGAAATGAAAGATTTCTGAATTTAAAAGAAAGAGTATATATGTCTTATGGCACTTCAATTGTACACATCTGACTTAATATCTTTTCAGATGAACAAAGTGCTTTAAGTCAGATCATTCAATTTTTATTAACTGCCAAATTTAATCACAAACTATTGGTTTTTTCTAGGTTCCACATTGTAATATATATGTAAAATGAAATTTACTAAATTTAATTTGTGTAACTGGGCTCGTCAATATGAATAGTTATGTTTTATAAACTTCACTAGAGTTCTTTTATAAAGTATATTTTAAATAACATAATACATAATTTTAAACATTCTTGCAAATTGAACCATACATTGGTAATTAACGATTAAGGAAATAATCTTTGGATAGAAAAAACTCTGGGTGAGTTTGTGTTGTGCTCTATATATCTGTACGAACAATGTGTGTAGTAAAATTTATAAATCATCAGTTGTATGTCTTCTCTCTCGTAACTGTAAAATGATCATTTATTAGCTTAAGATTAATAATATTTATTTCTTAAACGAGAAATAAATATTTGAATCATAAATAATCCATTTATCTAAATAAAAGAATCTATTTTCTTATGAAATTTGCCTTGCGACTTCAATAAATGGGTGAATTTATCACAACTCAAGTCATAATTTAAAACTATATAGAGAAAAAGTTTTTTAACACACTGTAAAATGCGATAGATTTCATAATGTTCTTATGAAACAAATAGTTTTGCCTAAAATCGTAAAATTATTTTCATTTAATAATCGAATTTTTATTTAATAACATGTTTAAATTTTTAAATGCATGTAAAAAAGTTTCTTTTCAATCTTTCCTGTCCCTATATTTTTTATTTTAATCGATATGATGGACATTCATTAATTTTTACATTTACCTCTTATTCAATTGCTTCAGTTTATTGGTGATTTTTGTAGAACTGTCCTGTGAATAAATTTTTTGTTCAGTTTCTTTTAATAGTGTTGTAAAAAACGGGAAGAAAGGCAAAAGTCGATTCTTTTCGTGGCAATAAAACTTTGGATGCAGCAAGGTTCTGCTCTTTAGTAGCTAGGAAAACATCACTTGTAGCTGCAGAGTTACTTACTTGAATGTCCCGCAACCAACGATTGCTTACCTAAATTAAAGCTCAACAGAGTATAATTATATTATGAAACCAAGAAATAAATGCTGAATAAAATTTCACAATTTCATTACAATTAGTCTTTGTTAATTATAGAATGTTTTCATTTATCTTTTTTATAGTAGCTTGAAAATTCAATTTTCATTCTTTTGAAAGATATTCCAGTTATGAGCATCATGGGAAAGTATTTCAACTTGCCTAGAGTCTTTAAGATCATTATTTAACACATTATTTTTCCGGACTATATTAACTTCGATTATTAAAATTGCTCTATTTATTATAATCATTGAAATCACTTGAAAAACCGAGGAAATATCGGAGAATAAAAATAGAAATGACTGTTTTACTTTGTAATATTTCAAGTAAACATGAAATGAAATTTTCCTTTGATATTATCAAAAGTATCCAAAGACTTCATACATCAATAAATATTTTTAATTCGTTACTTGTGTAGCAATGAAATTTATACTCTAAAAATGATCTTAAAGGGTTTTTAATTATATAAAAACAAATTTAAAGTGATTTTGAAGTTCTGAAAACTATATTACTTAATATACCTAGAGAAAGAAATTATATTTTGTAAATATCAGCTAATCCCTAATTCATAGAACTTACTTTTTACGATGTTAATTAGTTTTATTACAATTCATGTTTATTAGTTTTATTTGAAGGATTATACATTTGATAATTTTAGTGTGCAGTTACATTTTTATATTTGAAAGTGGCATTTCGTTATATATAATAAAATTTCTTTTTAGTGCACTAAAATAATATTTCTGTCATATTGTTTTTATATTACAAATTTATCGGTTTATAAAATGCTATATTATATAATTTGCTTACTCAAAATTGAATTTAATAATAACTGAAACAGTATTATATTCTGATACTTTTTTCATATATAAAACAATTAACTTGATAGATAAGGAAATTATGACCCCATCGGAGATGATTGACTTCCTGCACTCATGCCCTACTTAAATTACATAGTAAAATATACATTTTATTCGATACAGCATACATTTTTTGTACATTTAGGTACAAAGTTACTTAAAAATCATGAAATACAAGTATTATGCACATTCTTTATCTAAGTAAATAACCAAATTATATAGACATATTGAATTTAAACTAATTATCGCATGAAATGTAGTGATTGAAAATGTTTAGCAAAATTACGTAGAAAGAGTATATAAAATATTAGCGTCTTTAAATACATTAACTTTTATTGCATATAATTTATTTAAAAATGCATTCCTTGAAATTTTATGAAGTAATCAAAAATAATAATTTGCATTTGAATTCATTACAGTTACTTAGTTTGTAAAAAAGAATTAATTTTTGTGTTAGTATTTATACTGAAGCTCAACAATAATGTGATTGTCAAATGAATGCATAAACTTGCATGGCAAGAAAGAGTTTTCATTCTCTCCACCAGTTTGAAAATGTCTTTAAGAAATACGCTTTTAATTAAAAGTATTTTTCTATATTAATGACATATTAGATTATATTTTATCACTGTGATCATCCCTGAATACATTTTATGTTACAATATTTACACGTTTTACATGTTTTGCAAATGAAGAAAAAGTTACACATATTCACAATTGAACATAAAAGAGTTAAACTTTTGGAAATCTTTAATACTTTTAAGTAAGGTATTTAATATTTCAATTAATTAGTATTTTGAATATGAGTTATTTCAACATTTGAATGAAAGAAGAACAAAAACATTTCAAGTAAAATTCTTATAAGTTTCTTTCTAAAAATTCATTGAAACATACAAAAAGCTCTTTAAACTATTCATTTTAGATTTTAAAAGCAGGTGACAAATGGTTCCATTAAACTTCATAGTATAATTGTGGAATTTTATAAACTGAAAAAATCTAATTTATTAGATATTATATAAAATTAATCATTCATACAGTTATCATAATTAATTTTAATGCTCACCAAGAAGTAGGCATGTCTTTAATTTACTATCCTCATACTTTTAATTTGATTTTTTATTTGTCCCACACATTTAATTCTTATGTTTTAATTTTATTGCCATTTTTCTATACTATAAGGAAAATTTAAGCTTTTTGTTTCTTTTGCATTCAAATTGCTTTTATAATTTTTTAAAGAGTCAAATTTATCAAACTCTCAAATAAAGCATGATTTCATAAATTTCTTGAAGTGTAATTATCTTCTGTTATTTCGATAATATTTTAGTCGATAGAAAGATTAAGACTATCTCTCGTAGACACATTTTTTAAAAATCATATCATCTTAAAATTAAGTAAAAACTTATTTTTGAATGTAGCGTAATTTTTATTAATTTTAATATTTTTCCAATATTTGTTAAATTTAAGAAAAAGGTAATTTGAACAAGGATGTAAAATATAGAAATACGAGGGCCATTCAGAAACTAACCTCCGATTGGTCACAGTGCGGGTAGTGGGGGGAGTAGCGCGCCATCTGTGCATTCACGCGCTCAGCAGGTCAGTCGGCATCAAGCCGTAGTCGAGTGAACATCGTACCTACGCTAGTTTAGTTTTTGTGGCAGTTTGAAATGTGTGCTGCAATAGAAAATCCCGCCAAATGTGAGGTGCGTGCTGTTATAAGGTTTTTTACAGCCAAAGGATACTCTGCAGCAGCTATTCATCGTGAGCTTTGTGCCGTGTACGGACCAAAAGTTATGAGTGAAGGAGTTGTCCGTGAATGGGTACGTTTATTTAAAAGTGGACGAGAAAACGTTCATGATGAAGAGAGGAGTGGTAGACCATCATTGGTGACTGACGAACTCGTTCAGACAGTTGATGCAAAAGTTCGTGAAAATCGACGTTTCACAATGGCGGAGTTGTCTACTGATTTTCCACAGATTTCTAAGACTCTTTTGTACGAGATAGTGAAAGCAAGATTGGGTTACCGTAAGTTCTGTGCACGATGGGTGCCGAAAATTCTTACCGACCACCACAAAACTCAAAGAATGGCCTCTGCATTAGACTTTCTGTCACGTTATGAGGACGAAGGAGAACCATTGTTAAACAGAATCGTGACCGGTGACGAAACCTGGATTAAGTACGTGAACCCTGAGACAAAAGAACAATCAAAGATGTGGGCACATTCAGATTCGCCTACCAAACCAAAAAAAGCCCGGCAAGATTTTTCTGCCAGAAAACTGATGGCAACGGTGTTTTGGGATGCCAAAGGGGTGTTGTTGGTTGAATTCATGGAACGTGGGACGACCATTAATCAAGACGTGTACTGTGAAACACTAAAAGCATTACGACGGGCTATACAGAACAAACGCCGTGGTATGCTGACTTCCGGTATCGTTTTTTTGCACGATAACGCCCGTCCTCACTCTGCTCGCAGAACAACAGCCCTTCTTGAGTCCTTCAAGTGGGACGTTTTCAACCATCCACCTTACAGCCCAGATCTGGCGCCAAGCGATTATCACCTCTTCATGCATATGAAGAAATGGCTCAGGTCCCAGCGGTTTGATGACGACGAAGAGCTCAAAGATGCGGTCACAGGCTGGCTCAAGGCACAAGCGGGTGATTTTTATGCAGAAGGAATTTCAAAGCTTGTGAAGAGATACGATAAGTGCCTCAATCGTAATGGTGACTATGTCGAAAATTAGTGCAAAGATGTAGTTGTAAGATGTATATATTAAAATATTTTTACTTAACTTGGTATATTTTTTTCAATTAACCGGAGGTTAGTTTCTGAACGGCCCTCGTAAATATTTCTATACTTTCATTTCATTTTCGTTTCGGTTAATTATTCTTTTTCTGACACATTTTCATAGGGTATCATTGAGTATGTGAAAAATACATTTCATTATTAAGCTAAATGATTAGCTGTAGTTCCTGACAAAAATTGAATCATAGAATTGTGTGTTTGTAAATGTGGTGTATATAACACTACATTTAATAGTTTTGTCTCAACTATATATCAGTGGTATATTTACTTTAAAAAACCTGTTAAATATATTTTATTCTATTAAGCTATTTAGCTCATATAGTTATTTTATATGTATGGGAAGTTAATCCTATATCAATATCATATTTGGCAAATTTTTTAATTATTTTAAATTTAAATACAATGAAAGATTTATTGAAACTTTTCAAGAGAAATATATAATATTCTGTGGTCTCCACCATACTTAAATGACTAATTATCTTATTAAATTTTAATAAAAGAATTTATAAAATATTATTTCATTTTTCTCTCAGGAAGACTTTATGAACTCGCATATTTCTATAATTAACTGCATTGGTCTGAGTTCGTTAAACATAAATTTTGCCTCCCTCAAAAGATTGTGGATTGATATATATCTACATAATGATAAAAATAAATTTGAAAAATATTTTATTATAAATTTATTTTTGTATAAAAATTGATTTTAGCAATCATCATTGATCAATGAATTTCCTTTTAAAATTTATTTTATTGTATTTATCGAAGTGTGTATATCCATATATTTTCCATACTTTTAAAGAAGAATAATATAAATCTTTAAAACCACGAAAACGAAATGCTTTAAATTTGAATAATAAAAAGAAATATTATTGATTATGAAAAAATATTTTGACTAGACTTTTATGAAAATAATTATATTTTCACACACACAACTACTTTCTCTCATATATTCTAAGAGAAATTTACCTTTTATTAGTTTCGGAAATATAATTATTTTAGTAAATTTTATGATTTATATATATATAAGCAAAAACAGATAACGATATTGAGCAATAAAATTCTTCTTTAAATTTTATATTTACTTACCAAAAAATATCTTCAATAATTCTGCATCTTTAAAAATTATAAAAAAATAGTAGATAAATGAAATCCTCTTTATTCTCTATTAAAATAAATGTACAAAATTAGGTATGTACAAAATTTAACTCATATGAAGTTTCAGTTGTACCAATAAATTTAAAGTTGTATAAATTATTGAAGTGCACAATTCAAATAGCTTTTAATTTAAATAAGTTGTCACTGAACTTTAAATTCACAGTTGTCACACATCCAAACCAATTTAATTGCTTCTTTCTATGCAAATAAATCATTTACTACATTTAGTTCTTTTCACGTCAGTTCAACTAGAGAGAGTAAAATTTTAAGATAGTTACTTCTAATTACATTGATAAATAGATGGAAAATTGTGAACATCAGAGCAATACGAAATAATTGAAGCGGAAGGGAAACTTTGCGTTCAAGAGCATTTCAACTTAGTTAAAAAAAATAATTTTCATGTTGGCGGGTTTAAATATTTCCAAGTAAAAATTTTTTTTTATTCTTATTTGAAAAACTTATACTGGTCATCAGTTTTTTGACACAATGTTAATATTTATTTTTAATATTTTTTAATTTTTTAAATTGTTTAAATTAATAACACACCCTAATTATAATTTTCAAATTCATTCCAAAATATAATTCGCATTAACGTAACTACATCATAAAATTACATATTTGATGAAAATTTATTATGCTAGTTTGTATAAATATTAGGGCATACAAAGAATTTAAATCATCATTATTGTTCAGCTGATAAAAACATTAAATTTTAGTAACTAAACAAAGAAGAAGCAGTGTACGTATAAGATTTTAAAAGAGAAAATTTTTAAATAATTATTCATAAATACGTCTTTTATAAATCACAGTATCTTGAGTAAATTTTAAATAATGACACATAACGTTATAAAAAGGAATGTATACAATTTATACACATGAATTTCCAAGTTAAAAATCTTGTTTTCATATATATTAAAAACAAAAATGTCTCCATATAAATATGTGACAATCATTTACACATTTTTACAAAGGAATGTTTTTGAATTATTATAAGAATATCTGCAATATAGAGCTTAAGAGTTTTCCTTATATTTCAATGACTGTCATTTAAAATATATTCTTCCGAAATTTGGTATTTAATCCAAAGTTTAGTGCAAAATAAAAATGCCAAATGAAATTCTCTATGTACAATAAAAATAAACAAAAGTAAATAAAAATAAAATGAAATTAACAACTGTTTTTTAACAATATAGTAATAAAACTATATGAATTTTATATAACTAGAATGTATTACTTACACAATCGAGACTTGAAACATTATAAAATTCAAGTATAATGAAGCAGATTTTAATATAAATGAAAGAGATATTGCTCTACAGAGAGAGAGATAGAGAGAGATGTATTTTTAGCCTCTGCGAGAGTTGAAATGTAATCAAAATTTTCTCTCACCCAAATTTGACTTCATGTACCTTATTTAATAATATCATTTGAAAAAGTTTAAAGTGTATATTAAAAATAATCACTAATTAAAAAATCATAATTATTAATTCTGATGCATGACTATTGCACTATAATTGTAAAATATATTTTAATGTGTTTGTAAAAATTTAAATTCAATATTTGTTTTTGTTCTATTACTAATTATAATATCAAAAACTAATTTATATGCATTAAAATAATATATTACTCAAAACTATTGATTTTAATTGATAATTTTGAATTCACATATATAGAGAGCATTTTCATATTAGTTAAAATCTAGATCCACTAAAATGCCATTAATTTTCTTTTTTTATTACTCTAATTTAATTTTTACCACAAAAGTTTTTCATTTTTTAATCATATTTTTTCATTCTTTCATTTTATATTCATCATTTTTTCATTTGGTGAACAGATATGAATGTATATTTTCTTTAATCAGTATTATGTTATAATAATTACAAAATATTGCAATAACATCTAGATTTAATGTCGGTGAAGGAATTTATTACCAATCATTATACTAAATAAATCATTGGACTTACAAATATCAAAAAAATTATGATTAGTGAATAATTTATTTTTTAAACAACGTTATAGCTTAAGTACCATAAAAAATTAATATTTTGCAAAAAAACTATTGTTAATGAATACTGTACTAAATAAATTTAATATAAATAGAGAACTACATTTGTATCATCATGCATATGTGAAATTATACCAAGGGAATTAGCATATTTCCAAAATTATTGTTAATTAAGTTTTTAAATTTACGTTTTCTATTATTTAAGTTACAAATCTCGTAAAGTGGTGCATATAGTTACAATCAACCAGTCATATGTAATATAAAATGAAAGAAATATATGTGTAAATATAACATTTAATTTTTAGGTATACATGAAAAATAAATATTAATATTCCTTTTCTTATGAATAACTTTAACAATGAATTATTTTTAGATAAAAATCAAAGAGAGTAATTATTTTTATATCTTGCCAACTATGATAGTGACTTCATAATTTTCTCAATTGATTCATTTCAGTTGAAAAGAAAGATATTTAACGACAAATATCACTCAATTCTCATTATTTCAATAAACCACTTAGAAATATCTAAAGCGTTTTCTTGTAATGTGAGCGTGTATGTGAGTTACGTTTACCAACTTTAACAGGATATCCCATTTTAATTATTTAAATTTCTGTATAGATTTTCATCCAATGAATCAAATGAATAAATATTTCTTTTAAGAATATTAGGAAATAAATTGAAATATTTATTGTGTTTTATTAACCAGTTTAAGCAAAAACGAACCAAAAAATACCATAAAATATTGCAAGAAGTATGAATTCTTTCAAATGACAGTCTTTACATTCTTCTTCGCATTGACATATCAGTTTTAAATGGTATTAACCCTATAAAATCCGCCCCTATAACACTTCATAAATATCAGATTTATGTTTATTTCACTTTGTTTACTTTAAAAAAATTAATTTAACTTTTTTATCATTTTGAATTAAATTTCATTTAGACTAGAATAAAAACTATAAAATTGATTTATTTTAATTAGCCCTTATTTGCACAGAAAAGCTTTTGTCCTACAAATTTTTCTGTACAAATAAGATGTAAATAAGGTACTGTAAGGCATATGTTACATCAATGCAATATGAGCAATTTGTTACCATAGAGTTTCAAATTCCTTAAATAAATACTAGCCTTGATGTTATATAATAAAATATTGAATATAAATAATGTTTGTTTACAATTTTTAAGCATTTAAAGTTTAAAAATTCTTACTAAAAACAAATACAAATGAAGTTTAAATCCATCAGTTATAAATCTTCAAGGGAAAATTTAGATTTTAATTTTTAATATGTCGGTAAAAAATTATTTTTTCAAAAGGGTTTGTTAAATTATATGTTAAAGTATATATTTTTTCCATAAACATTTTAAATTATATAACAATAACATAGCTTAGAAGCGTGAAATATAAAAAATTTAAAATTAAATGATTTCTAATGAGAGTAATTTTTGAATGAAAATTTAGCTTTGAAACGAACTTTAATAATGTGAAACTCAAACATTTTTTTAATAATTAATATTTGAGTAACAGTATTATTCCCACACAATATAAACTAAAATGATTTAATTTTTGCAAATGAAAGTTTTATGTTCAAACATTAATAACATTTATAGTTATATTTAATTATTTACCTTTCAGATTTTAAAATTATATATTCTGAATTTTACATTTCTAAATATAAATTATTTTAGTGAATCTTTTATTGCTAAATTTACTTTAATTTACATGTGCCAATTATACATAGAAAAGAAATACGTTCTTAATTTCCTTTAAATTTGTCTGAACTTTTATTTACATATTATTTATATTAATTTTTATTTTGTTTAATTTATTGGTATAAATTGTATATAAATACAATTTTATTGTACATAAATACAACTTTATTGTATATAAATACAACTA
Organism: Latrodectus elegans; assembly: GCA_030067965.1. Lineage (NCBI taxonomy): Eukaryota > Metazoa > Arthropoda > Arachnida > Araneae > Theridiidae > Latrodectus > Latrodectus elegans. The sequence continues at coordinate 111,569,350 of CM057809.1, forward strand.
TTATTATAATAAATAATTTATTTTTTAACTATTATTTTTGAAAAAGACTTGTTGCTGATTTGAGATAATTTATCAAATTGAACTTTGATTCCTTAAATAATTCTTAAGGACAAAATGATTACAAATAGTTCTGACTAGGAAAAATATTTTGTGAAATGAATGTTAAATAATTGTACATATTTTAAAATAGCCTATAATTATTAAAATGGAATGATTCAACGATAAATTTTTGAAAATAGTCAAGAAAATTTAAATTATTTATTAATACTTTGCTAAAATTAGTAACTGTTATTTCTCGAATATTCTTGAATTCTAGCTGTTATTTAAAAACATGTGGTTAAAAATTGGAAATATGAATAATGAAACAAAAAAGTTAATCTCAAACTTTTATACACTTTAAAATCATTAAAAAATTCCTTTGATTTTAAAAAAAAGAGCAAAATTTTTATAAATCAATTTTACATAATTAATGAGAAATATTTAGCATTCTTGAATGATACAGTTGTTAAGCTTTGATATCCGTAACTTGATATTTTCGACACGAAACAAAATTGTTATTGCGAGATGTGCACCTCTCGTTTAGGAACTGCTGAAGGAAGAAGGGAGTCTCATCGAAAGAGAGTAATGGCCAAAAAACATGTCTTTGTGGGGGCGGATCAAAGACAAATCATACACAGCCTGGTGTCAGCTAAGATAAGTTGTTAGCCTAAGAATGCATTAGATTATTTGAGAAAGTGCTTCATTTTTGCACAGCTATTTGTCTTAATGTCATTATCGCTTGTCAGACATGACATGAAATTGTTGACATTTTTCTGGCGCAGAAAAGGACTCTCAATTAGGAAAAGTTTTATACAAATAAAAGTGTTTACATTATGTTTTTAGGAAACCATTACGGAATTTAAGTGTAAAATCTCAGTCTGCATAATCTGTGTAACCTTAATACTAAGAAGCTCAAGGATTCTTTATATAAATGATTTATTTTAAGTATTGTAGAGTTAGTGTCATAAGGCAACATGAAAATTGGTAAAAAAAATACTCAGCCTGAAGAACCACACTATAACTAGATTACCATGACAAATAATAAGATTGCCCACTATCTACATCAAGATAATTAGATTACTTTTGTAAACTATTGTCGAAAACACATTATCTATATTCGTTTGTATTTAAGGGGCAACATTTATCTTATTTAGTAGTAAGATACTGTGAAACAAGAGTTTTACCTCATAATTTGATGCTTTTGTATACCTAAGAATTTCCGAAAATTCTATTTAAGAAAAAACTAGTTGATTCTCAAGTATTAACCTACAAGGTCAGAAAATCATCAAAATATTAAAGTATTAGAGAAATTAAGATTAACATTATTATTATTATCATGTAAAATGAATGACGGGGTATTGGATTTCCTTACATTGACTCAAACCCACAATGATGATGAATTTTCACAATTCTAGAGCAGACTAATATTTTCATATGACGAATGGTGAAATTAAATGTTACTTCTAAGTACTTACCGGATAATTTCATAAAATATCTATTTCAGAAGTTTAATTTATTCTTAGTGGAAAAGTAATGATTGGATCTATGAATTTTATGAATCCTAAAATAGGACCATTTGTTAATATTTTTATCTCGCTTTATAGTAAAGACCACATTTATACAGATAAATGCACTTAACCTAGCCAACATATCCTACCTGAATACTTGACAAAATTAAGAAATATTACAGCAAGGAAGTAACGTTTTTCATTAGATATTAAAGCATTCTAAAACTTTCAGTGTTGCTCAAGTTAGGAACTTTGATGGAATGGGTCTCATTTCATTGGTTATGAAAGTGTTTGTTATAAATAATCTGTGCATATCTTATTCAATGCCTTATATTTCTTACAAACATTTGTTCATTGCACAGTAGCTGATAAAAATTTTTTTTTGAATTACAAAGACTATATATTTAAAATTAAAACACACTTTCATCAGTTTTTCACTTAACAGACTATAATAATTAGTAACCACATTTTTTCTCTCAATGAATTTTAATTGAACAAACACCCAAAAGAATTTCACTTATTTTTTTACAAAGTTATCAAAAGACAGATAACATATGAATATTTTATTTCTTCATTTTTATACTTTTTGTTTAGAAGCTGATTACTTGGATCTTTTTTCTATAAAATTTAACAATGTTACTCACTTCCCATGAAAGGTAAAAAACTCGATGCAAAACTTTAAATAAATTTCTTGGAAACTGTTTTTAATCATGTGCATTGAAATATTCCTTTAAATAATATTACACAAAAATCGAAATAATTATATGGATATTTTGTAGTACATAAGTGAAACAGCTATATAAATTAAATAATGATAATTTTATTTTTAATTTTTAAAAATCATTTTTCATGACCAAAATATTTGTGCTATTAAATATTTTCCCAAATGATATGATCATTTAATCTATTTTAGTTATATCTATACATTTGGACATTAGATTTAGAAACTGCACACACACTTGTAAGTTTATTTTTTATTGAAATTAGTGTATGAAAATATTTACAAATTGTCAGATTGTATTGCATTATTATGTGCATACATTTTTATAAATTAATGACATAATTCTCGGATAAAATTATAATATTGTAACATTAATACCAAATTAATGTAATATATTTTGATATGTGAAAAATACTTTATTATATTTCAATTATAATTTCAGTGTGATTTCCAATTATAAATTAAATTTAATGCTGTCTCTGATTTTAAAAATTAGAACTTCTTTTTTTTAAACATAAATAATACTTGATTTTTTATGCTAAATATTTGAGAAACTTATTCATTAAAAATTAACTGTTCATTATTTTTATTTGAATCGAATCAAAACTTCTACCTAATGAGTTTATTTTAATGTGTGTTGAACCTGTTATTAACTTTAAAGTCTTCTAATCGGAATGAAAATTTTATATATATTTTACATTTTAATCATATTACCTTATTCCTGTTGTTTCTATTATTGGAAGTTGATGAATTAATATTTCACTTTCAGTTTCATTTTTTATGTGTTACCACGCAATAAGATCTACTTTTGAAGATATTGTCAACTGGAAGGGAAACAAATTACTTAACGCGTGGATAAGCTCTTTAAAAAGGTATTTGCATAACAATTCTATGCAATTTTGCTTTTATTCAATAAAATAAAACTAAATAATAGTAATCAAAAGTAATTGTTGCTTATCTTCTTTGTTAACTTTAAACCCATTTCAATTTAAACATTTAATTGGATTAGATTCTTTTGAAACTAGACTACACATTTTGACTACTTTCTACAAAAATCTTTCATTTGACGAAATATTTTAAAATTTTCGAATATAAAATATAATGTTTTTTGCAAATATTTAAGCAAAAAAATTATATTTTAGACAAGATTATTATCAATCCATAAAAAATGAAACATTATTATTTAAAAATTAAACTGGCACTTACGCGCTATATGCAGACGAGAATGAAACTTGGAGAAATTAAAACTGTGAAAAATAATAAAGTATGTAAAATGTTTTTTAAAATGAATCATAAAAATGAAAGCATAAAATACTGGTTTATGAAAAGTGTACTTAAAAGTTAAATGAATATCAAGATTCCTATTATACATTCAATATTAGTTATTAAATAATAAAAGAATGAATATTATAAGAGAGAAAGGAATGATTATACGAGACTAGAGAGGTATAGTAAAGAGAGAGAAAAGAATAACTTTAATAATTCCTATATTCCTATATTTTATAATCAACATATATTTATTACATTTATATCATACACGTCAAAGAAAAAATAGGTAACTCTTAAATATGGATGTAAAAATTTGCTAGTATATTTGATTTAATGTGTTTAATTAAAAGTATACTTTTTCAATCAATTTAAAAACATTACTTCACTTATTTATCTTAATATTTCTAAAACCCTTTTCATTTTCTTGTTAGTGTATTATCAGGAATGCTAATGCAAAACGCCAAAAATAACTGAAACAGTTTATTATATATTCTTTCGTTAATATTCTAAAAGGTTTATTTTGATGACTAACAAAATAGTTGTACGTATACTTTACAAATTTCATAACACCTTGTTTAGAAATATATATTGTATTGTATCAATAATAATTGCTAAACTAAATGTTTTTGAAATTTTAAAAGTTTCGAGTAAATGTATCAGCCATACATTTAATGTTATGTATCTCGACACACGAAAATTTTCTCTCACATTGCGAGAAAGACGGATGTATTAAAAATGCTCTCATAGCTGATCGTCTTTCCCAGTTGATCCTATTGTTATTCTCGTCTGCTGTGAAAGGCTTAAGTTCCAGGAAAATCCGTATCAGCCTCTACATAAAAATAAGGTTTCACTGTGTACAGGAATCGTCTTTTGTGACAGATTTTATTTCCGTTTGGGGCTCAGTGATGAACCCAATTGCTTACATAAGAGCTGCTTGGTGACAGCTGGTATTAAGTTGATACGTCCAAATCAAATTCACGCCTTTGAACGATAAAGTATACATTGGTGTATCATTGGTTGGATCTACTTTGTTATTTACTGAGTGAAAATTATTTCAGAGAACATTTATTTCAGTTCAACCGTTATTCCTTTAATAGAGTGCGTTTTTTTAGGATTCGTATATGCATCCTTCAACAACAGTATTTCACTGCAAACCGCTATTTTATATTCATTAAATACTGTTGTTACTTTGATCATTTGTTATTTAAAAACCAGTATTTTCGCATTCAAGAGTCTATTTACCATTTTATAACGACATTTCTGACACATACCCCTGTTTTTGCCATGCAAGCAATCATGTCTAATAACAATTTGTAACGCTTGATACATTATTAATTCTAAGAATCAGCTTTATTTTAAACTAAAAATATTATAATGCTAATATACATTTCATAAACATTGACTAAAGTTAAAAACATAGGAATAGTGAAACAATATCATCTATGCATGCACTGATGGTATGTTCGCATATATATATATATATATATATATATATATATATATATATATATATATATATATATATATATATATATATATATATAAAGAGAGATTGCAAAACAGCACAGGTAAAACACTATAAATGAAATTCAAATCTATAACAAAAAAATCCCGATTATAAACTTTATCACAGATCATTAACAATATTTTACCTAGTATAACTTTCCTGCGAAAGCCCAAAATTTCAACCTAATCCCATGATTCCGCTGCAATTTTTTAATTTCTCTTATATATTGTGTTTCATTTATTTTTCTAATGTCTTGCATATTTTATTTCATGTGATGATTTTCTTCTCGCATCTTTCGTTCTTATTTAATTCACTAACACCAACGTGCACATTAAGTGAAAAAAAGTAGAAGGGCACTCATGATTTCTTTCTGAGAGTCGGAATCACAGATGCAACCAGAGAAACACTTTACAGCAATATAAATATTTCGAAAACGCTCATATTCAAGATAAGAAAACACAATCCTAAATTTGAACGAAAACCATATTAAGCATCGGCTACAGAGGGCCATAAAAACACATGGCTTGCAGCTCGGAATGGACAACAATTATTTTTTCTGATGAAAAAATTTGAACTTATATGGCTCAGACTGTTATCAATATTATCTGTATTGTCTCGGTACACGAGGAGAAATTTATTCTAAAATAACAGATGGGAGGAGGTAGTTTAATGGTTTCTATAGCTGTTGGGTACCTTGGAAAAAACAGTCTTTTGGAAGACAGAAACAAACAGATTACATTCCTATTTTAAATTCATATATATAAATATATATATATATATACATATATATATATATATATATATATATATATATATATATATATATATATATATATATATATATATATATATATATATTCTATACATATAATATTATATAATATAATTCAAATTGGCCTAATATGGAAAAGTAATACTTCTTAAATTAAGACTCCTCTATATTTGTGCTTATTACATTATTTATACACAATACAAATTATTTGCCACACCCATTTAAAGAGAACTTGTAAAAACTTTTTCTCAAAGTATATGCTTCTTTAAAAGTTTGCTATTCTTTAAACAAAAATATACTCTTATACAATTAAGACAACTGTAAAATATGTGTAAAATGCTATCTACGATTTATCAAATTAAGGAAACCAGAAAACTTTGAAGACCTTTAAATTATATTGTAATAATTTATTTATATTTGTAATATTTATTTACATTATAATTCATATTTTTAGTTTTGAATAAAAAATTATATTAAATATGCATATATATATATATATATATATATATATATATATATATATATATATATATATATATATATATATATATATATATATATATATATATATATGCTACCGTGAAAGATCGAAATCGGAGAATGTTGACATTCACCGGTGAATGTCAACAAACACCAAATACGTCGGTGAAAGATCGAATATTACATTACATTCTTGTACATTTGGATCCTCACCGGTGTATGTCGACAATCACAGATATGCTCTGGTGGAATCTGAAAGGAGAGGAGAAGACAAAAAGGCGACTGTGTGTTTCTCGCCAAATCCTTTGTTCTGGTGGAGTCTCCCGCCAAATCCTGGTGACTAGCTGTTTTCACCCGAATCCTTTGTGCTGGTGGAGTCCATCAGCTTTGCCAGTCTTATGCATATGCAAGTTTCGATGGTGAGAGCAAAGTTTTCGTAATTTTTTTTTCTGATTTCCTGATTTATACGGAATGGATACTGCAGTGAATCGTGATCTTTTTCTTGAAAAGTTAAATGTATTAATTGCGCTTAAACGAGAAGAAAATTGCTTTTATTTTTCTCGTGAAAAATATTCTAAAATATTTTCTGAAATGGTTTCTGCTAAAACTAAGTGCAAAACACCTTTGGATTACAGATAATTGAAGCGTTTTGACGTTTTAAAAACTAATGATGAAGAGAAGTTAATTGTACCATTAAAACCAGGAGAAATGAATATACAGTATTATGTTACCAATTAGGATTTGTTCAGTATACTATATGAAATTCACACCAGGATATGGAGGAAGAAAACGTTTGCTTAAAGAGTTGCAAAATAAATACAAAAATAATACATACGAAGTTTTGTAATGTTGTATTTAAATCTATGCAAACAGTGTCTAATGAAACACAGCGCACCTAAAAAAGTATTGTTGTGAAACTAATGATCAGTTCTGAGTTAAACCCAAGATGTCAAGTTGATCTGATAAATCAGCAGTCAAACTCAGATGGAGAATATAAGTTCATAATGGTGTATCAAGACCACACATTTAACTAAGTTTATTCAGCTACGACCTTTAAAAAAAGAGGACTGAAAAAGTAGCGTATCCCGTTCTTCCAATATTTTTAACATTTGGTGCTCCAGCAATATTGCAATCAGCTAATGTGGTAGAGAATTCAGTAATCAAGTCATATTTGAAGTATGCGCTATGTGGAAAGATGTTAAGATAGTTCATGGAAAGCCTCGTCACAGTCAAACACAAGGCTCATTTGAAAGAGCCAATCAGGATATACAGAATATGCTAACTGCATGGATGAACGATAACAATACAAATAAATGGTCAAAAGGTTTACCATTTGCTCAATTTGCCAAGAAGACTACATACCACGAAGGAATATGCTTAAGCCCTTATAAAGCCATGTTTGGCATTAAATGGAAAAGAGGCATAGTATCCTCTTTTTTGCCAAGCAAACAAATCACATGTATCGAAACAGAGAAACAACTTGAAGAAATCGCCAATACATTTAAAACTGTAGAACAGCTTGAAGAAACTGGTAATACTTCTGAAAAAAATTTGAGCGGTGGTCAAACCAAAAACCAAATTCCAAAGAAAAATATTGAAGTGGACTTGCAATCTACCACTTCTTCACATGAAGTTCTGAATGAAAAACACGAATTAACTTCTATAAAAATAGCAGCCGCGAAAGTGAATCTTCTACTGCAATCAACAAAAATGCTGCGAACCTCACAAAATCAATTTCCTTCTGCTCAAATTGGTGATACTCTACGAATACAAGTCCCTGATGTCGACCGTGGTCGTACAGATAACCGAAATGTGTTAGCGGTTGTTATTAGAATAGAAGACTCCGACTTCTACAAACTTGCGAATGAAAATGGTACCCTCAATCATCTTTACACACGTAATCAGTTCGAAATTTGTAAAGAAAAGCTCCTTTCCATAGATAAGATTTCTTTTCAAGAAATTTCGCTGAGAGAAGCAGCTGCAGCTAATTCGAGAAGCGGTGGGCAAGACTATACACGCTGCATTCCAAAAGGAAGTGTTCCACCAATAAATGCAGTTGTAAAAGCAAGGGCTTCTTGTGCAATTCAAAGTGTCATAATAGTTGCAATAAATAAGATTTGATTCACATAATTTAGTAAGTTTTGTATTGCTATTATTTTATTTTCTCATTTAGAACGTACCGTATAATTAAGTAAGTTTTTTACTTCTATTACTTTCCTTTCTTATTTTGAAAGCACTGTGTGTTTTAAGTTCTTAGTTATTCCTCTCAGAAGGAGAAGCGAAAAATTTATTGTGACTGAATTACGAAGAAAAAATATAAATCTCGGACATATTCAACATTCACCATTAGTGCATGGTGAATGCCGACATTCACCGGTGAAAGTAAGAAATAAGGGTATTTAGAAAATATTTCGGACATACACCAAGCGACTATGTGAATGTTGACATTCACCGGTGAATATCAACATTTCCAGATTTCGGTGTTTCACCGTAACATATATATATAACAAATCAATAGAAACTTCTAAAATCGTATACACCTGCTAATAATTATTTTGATTCTTAAAGCTAAAAAATGAAAAGCATTATGTCTTGCTAACAATAAAATATTTTAATACATTTAAATTATACTAAATACAACTTCATTTAATGTAAATTTTACTTATGAGAAAAATTAGTAAAAAACACATATTAGGCAAAATTTAATAACATGCCATAAAAGTAAATAATGAGTTTTGCATTTTGAACTTAGCTTGTAGATATTTTATCACACCGAAATTGATCGTGGCTATTTAATAAAACAGTCATTTTGAAATCATGATGGTTTACACAGCATTTTGCTTTTTATTTTTTTAATTAAATGAACGTTATATATCGAAATGTTTTTTCTCTCCCAATCATTCTCTTTGCAAATTAGCATTATAAATAACAAATTTCTAAATCGCAATAAAGATATCTTGCATTTTTAATTTTTATTTTATTATTAAAATTTTTTATTAATAAAAATGCGTGTCATTTCCATGATATTGCATTCATAAATAAGAACTTTTGTTTCTACCTAATGTAAGTAGTGTTGTTTAAGTAAAAAATATAAATAAATTAGGAAAATTTAATTAAGAAATAAATTGAGATTGTATTGACTCTCTCATTTTTATTTTATAATTGTATTAATATACAAATTTAAGGAATTGCAAGTGGAAGGAAATATTTCTCATAATCTTAGAATTTAAATATTTTATAATATTTGATTCCGATACACGAAGTATTCTTCAATTTACACTCTTTTTTATTTATTTATTTTTTTTTTTAACTTCACAAAAAATTTAGGTGTAAAATGAACTATTGCTATGATATATTAAAAAAAATAAGAAGAATCTGAATTAAGATAAAAAAGTTAATAAATAAAGTTATGTTATTTTTCTTAGTTCTCAGAACTAAATAAAATTAACGAAATGTTATTAAATATTACCTTTCATCTTATTTTAAAGTCACAAACAGCCATTTTTAAAAGTTAAGAATCCAATATCCAGAATATTTATTTAACGTAGCTAATTTTAAAAAGAACTTTGTTTTCTTTCTTATTTCATTTCATATTTAAGAAGAGAATTACCAGCGCTTTATATTAAAATAAAGTAAATTATTTAACATTATTATTTTTATTCCTAAAATAGTTATTTATCAGAATATGAAATATATTATATATATATATATATATATACATATATATATATATATATATATATATATATATATATATATATATATATATATATATATATATATATATATATATATATATATATATACATAGATAGATAGATATATAAAGAGTGATAGATAAATTGCTAATTGCTTGATTCACTGTGTGATAGCTAGGCCTACATATATTCGAACTGTACATTACAAGTGCTAAAAAATGCCACATTTTTTAGACATTATAAACGTATCATTAATCAAATCAAATCATGAATAAAAACTGATATTTTCTGAGCATTTTATAAAGATAACAATCTTTTTCCATTATCTTGCATGAACTAATTATACACGAGATACTTTTTCTGATTAATTCAGGAAGTAGCATTGAAGTATGTGTATTCTAATCGCTCAGCATTTAAGAATAAATGTCTAATATAGTTCCATTATGGCACAGTTTGCTTTCGTATGGCTTGAAAAAATTTTTTAGGAAATAGAAAATTCAAACAAAAAATATGCGAATGAGTTATAAAAACTACAGCCTCCAACATTGAACTGGCCATGCCTTTTCTAACCAATGATATGAATATTTTTCAGTGATATGTATATTTTGCTAAATATAAATATTCTGTTGATTATTGGTATGAAAGTATGAATATCTACTTACATAATACAAAATTAATTTTATTTCTCAAAAACATATCGTAAATACATGAATTTTCAAGACTGAAATTATCATCAATGAAATAAATTTTTATAAAAGCATAATTGTGTATTAGAATGACAGATCTATAAGATACCTCATGTGTAATGTTAAATGAGTACATGTGTGTAATTGTGTATAGAAATACTATTGCACGTATTTATAAAATGGAAAAAAGAAGTGTATCCAGCAAACAAACTGCCGGCAAAATTCCGGGCCGCTGCTGGAAAAGCCGGTTTTCTGTTGGCCACGGCAAGCCGTTCATGGTTGTTTGATGGCTTAGCTCTGGCCATTACGGCCACGGATGAGTGCAGGCCAAAATAAACTAGGCCGGTGCTGGATGATAAGTAATGGGCCAACTGATTCTGGCCATTGTTCGCCCTGAAGCTGTCGGCAAAATTAAGACAGTTAGTTTTAGCGCTATATTTTATTTTATCGGCAAAGACTATTTTTTCAAAATAACAGTTTTTTTGTGATGTGAATTATTTTCAGATAACTTCTTACTTTTTAAGCCCTTTAAAAACTATTTTTCAGAAAGAAATCTATTTTTCCCTATTTATTGTGTATACCGCATGACAGTATGACGTCAGATAATGCTTGTGTCAGCGTCAGCCATTAATGTGATAAGGAAGAATATTCGATGTTGTGTCTGTGAGCCAAAAGAAATGTAAGATAAGTATGCATTTATTACTGTTGTTTTTATCAGGATAGAATTGTTATGAATGATTTAAGAATGATATATTTATTTTATATTGAAATATTATTTTATTACTTGTTAAGAGAACTTCATAAACTATTGATAACATGACAACAAGATAAACATTGGAAAATGTTTGTCATTGTATGCTTTAGAATAATTTCATTTCCGTGTTAGGAATAGAAAAATCTATCATGCACAGAAGCATTTTTACATTCTATATATTAGTTATATTTACTACATAATTGAATTCGATTGCTACAAGGTTTAAACATATTTATAACATTTTTTTGTTTGTTACGAAGCAAGTTTATAAAATAAATGACAGTCTAAAAATATTATATTTGATATAGCTTAGATATTTATCTTCAATGAATTAATAATGGATCTTGCAGCATTTATGATCAAAAATTTGTGTGCGAATTGCATATAAACTTTAATTATTTTGTTTTTAAAATGTGTTTTCTTTAATATTACTTTTAATTCAATTTTTCTAACTGAAATATTTTATCTTTAAAGGATTCGTTGTTTTAAATTTTTTTTCTTCTCAAACATCTGTTTTAAAGAATGAAAAACTTTACAAAATATTTTATTGCACTTACAGCATAGTTTTTATGTATAACCCTGTTAACCATTAAAATCATTATAGATTTCTTATGGAAATATTTTTGTATCTAAAACTTGAGAATAATTTAAACTTAAAAATATAATACTGAAAATAGTAAATTTTACAATTTCTGTAGGAGTTGACAGATTAATTGCCACAAATTAAAAAAACAAAAACATCTAGAACTCTTTGTTTGGAAAGTTAATATTCAATTATTTGAAAAAATATTCATATGGAACAATTCTATATTGTTATTTAAATTACTGTATAATATTTTAACTATTTCCGTGTAAAGAAAGCCCTCAGGTGTAGCAATTTAGTAGCTACTCTTGTGTTACAACTTTTATTATATTAAAACCCACATTTTCTGTTTTCATTAATGACTGAAAAATAGAAGCATGAATTAACATTAGTTTCAAACAATTTTGTTTCAATGAAAATATAAGTTAACTAGAGTGTTTGTCCTTTTACATTTTGGAGAAAGTGATTAAAATTTCAAATATTTGATGATATTTTTGACATTTTAATTACTTGATTCTTTTATAGTAATGTAAATGGTTGTAATGTTATAGTATATATATATATATATATATGTGTGTGTGTGTGTGTGTGTGTGTGTGTGTGTGTGTGTGTGTGTGTGTGTGTGTGTGTGTGTGTGTGTGTGTGTGTGTGTGTGTGTGTGTGTGTGTGTGTGTGTGTGTGTGTGTGTACATAAACATACAATTAAAACATAATTTTTTTCTGCTTCACTGCTTTACAAAATCTGAAGTCTGCTTATAATGACAAGATTAACCAAGATATAATTTTGTCAGAATTATTTTTATTAACTTTTGGTTTTTCTTTTTAATGAATTGAAGTTAAATAAAGAACTTAAACACATAATTTTAAACAAAGTAATTTAGTAAAGTATACAAGTAAAATGAATGTGATATGAGAAATAGTTAAAAAAGTTATCTGTTTTATGTTCAGAGATGCTTCTAATTTTGAAATTCACTATACAATTATGTATATATAAATATATATAATTGTATAGTGAATATATATATTGCTAAATTTATTAACAGTTTTTTATTCCACGATATCACTTTTCTAACGAGTTTTATTTGAGTATTTTACAGTAAATAAAGAAGTTAGAAGTTAAAGTCAATTTTGATAGTAGACATTATTTTGTGTTTGTTTTTATTATTGTAATTTTTATAACATAAAACGATTAAATTTAAAGCCCACTTGTTTAAAATACCACTTATTTGAAACCTCACTTGTTATCAAAGAGACAAAATCATGTGATATCCGTCTTGAAAATAATTTAATCCTTTTTATAGAGAAAAGAATATAATTTAAGTTTAATCTTATTCATCAGTTAAGCCTTTAATGTATTAAAATTGATGTTTCATTCATTAACATGTTGGATGTGTTGCTTTACATGTCTGATCAGCTGTTTACTAATTGCGAAAGATTATGAAATCAAAACTTAGAAAAGAAATAAGAAAACCATATTCCCAAAGTACATAAAGAAAATAGCTCGGTCTTTCTTTGTAGTCTTTCTCTATTTTGTTATTTTTGTGGCTTCTTACAAAACTGAATTTGTTATAGAAAATTTGCTTTATCAATAATATTTGGTATAAACATATTATTCTGGAAAGTGACCTTTATTTATATTCCCATGTAATTAATCAATTTTAAGTTTTAAGACATTTTTCTCTTTCTCTATGACCAAGATAGCCCGATTGAGTATATTTTATCTTCTGCATATATAAAGGCAAAAAACGTTTTGTGTCAAATTAACTTTAATTTTGAACTAATAAATATTTTTTTATTTATGGAACTATCTGCTGATAGATGTCATGCGGTATAAATTGCGAAACCAGTTCGTTTACAATGCTGCTACTATAATGGCCTACATACAGAAAAGTGTCTTTCTTTTGAATATATTTTGTTCCTCTCTCAACTCAACAAAAAAAGACTCAACTTTTCTGAGTTCAACATCACAATTCTAGAGTTCCCCGATTTTAGATGTAGTCTCGATCAAAGGTTTATAACTTCTCCAGAAAGGCAAAAATATAGCAGACACATGCGACTATCTAAGTGAATCAGTTTCCAGACAGTAAGTAATACCAATGTTTGAAGTATAACATGTATCTAAAATATTTAAATGTACAATAAATTTTGAAATATTGCTGAACTTTTTTTAATTAATAAATTAAGAACAGTGTATAAATTTCTGAAATCTTTTAAGTGCTTCCTTTGTATATTGATTGACAGTGAAATAAGTTTTCTTAACATAAGAAATTATTTTGTAACTTGGGAAATTTAATTTACAAACTGAGTAGTTCTGACTATGTAAATTAATCAGTTGTAAAAGTTAAAAAAAATGTTATAATATTATGTTGATAATATTTTTCAACGTAATATTATTTACTTTAACTCATTTTTTAATATATTTTTTTAAATAAATAATAATAAGGATGTCCAGGAAACATTTGTTAAATAAGTCAGTCTTCGTAATGTTTTGTTCAGTTTTGATATGCATTTACTGTAATCCTCGAATGTTAAATCAAACTTATTTATTCATTTTACTTTTTTAAAAATTAAGATTATTTTTATATTAATTTTAAGCATTTTTCTTAAAATATGTAAGAATAAAAATAATAAATTTATTTTATTCATTTCATTTTGATATTTAATAATTCACATCTGTTAAGTGATATAATTATGATGAAGAATATCTATTTTATGCTTATATGTAGTCTTCGTCAATGACTACATCTAACCATAAAGGCACACATTTTTCCTTTATATTTTTCCACATCATTGGTACTTACAAACCAGATAATTCATTGCCTTGTGTTACAATTTTTTAATTATATTTGTATTAACAAATAATTGTAATTAATGTACATAGAATATAATTCAACCAAATAATTATAATTGTAAATAATATTAACAAATACATTAATTTTAATATAAGATTTGTGAAAATAATTGCAATTATATATATTATTAACAAGTAAGTATGGGTAATATTTTTTAAATAATAAATAAAGTAACAAATTATATGGCTTACATTTATTATTGATGGTTACTTGCTAATATTTCATTTTATACAATAGCTTTGAAGCTTATAGTGGTTCTAACATCTCCCCACTTCAATATACGCTGTACCTACTTAAATTAGTCCAGAATCTATAACATATTTTCTAATAATATATGATTAAATATAATTTAACACTTTGTGTAAAATAAGAATTAAAAAGTTATGTAAAACATTTATACGTCTTAATAATTCATAATTATGTTAATTACTTGTGATGTAAATTTACTGGACAACAACTAGAATGCATGTATTCAAAATTTGTAAATGTTGTGCATTAACTGACATGATTTTTTACATCAATCTGAGAAACATCACTTAAAATAAAAAAGAATAGATAATTGCATAAATGATTCGAGATTGTCAATTTGTCTTAAAATACATCAGTATTTATTTTAATTACTCTGATTTCATAAACTTTACTTATCTGTTATCTTAGTTTATATGTAAAAAATAATTTGATAATCATTGATGTATATTTTATTTAACCGTTTCTTATTAGCTTAAAATATGATTTTTTAAAGCATGAAATACAAAGTGTATGATATAAATTAATTACATTTTTATTATTATCATGAAAATGTAAGATTCAACTTAAAACATTACATTGAATTTTTGAAGTTATATGTTTAAACTTTCTATTAGAGGTCATTCAATTGAATTATTTTCGTTTAACCCAATTATTTGTCTCTATTTTTAATCAAAGAATTATCAAAGTTAATAAATGTTGATTCTTAGTGTTTTTTATTGTAATATATATACATATATATATATATATATATATATATATATATATATATGTATATGTATATATATGTATATATATATATATATATGTATATATATATATATGTATATATATATATATATATATGTATATATATATATATGTATATATGTATATATATATATATATTGAAATATCAATATGGTTATATAAACTAAAACTAAACTCTGTGGCACGACAGACCATGTAGGCCAAAGGCTACAGTGCCTATATGTTTTCCTGACGAAGAGCCACGGGGCTACGAATCACATATCCCGATTAGGTACTCAGCATAACGCAAATCTCCTAGTGTTTAGTTCCCAAGCATGCTTATTGTGGACATAATGTTACAAATAATCACCATTCTCCCTTTTGTAAAAAAAATAAAAGTGAAATTGTATAAAATGATTCCATTATAAACAAATTTGTATTAGTAATATTGTTTTTTTATAAGTTATAAATTCTGAATGAAAATTGACACTATTACAGGCATATACAACCAAAGTGGGGAATTAAACCCTTGGACTATATATTTATATTTGTTAGGTTATTTTATCTATTCAAGTGCTTGGCTTGTTTTGATTGTAGATTTAATTGTAAAATATTGAAATATTGTAAGTTTAAAAGTAGTTTTGTTGGATTCTCCTTATTCAAATGGATAATATTGTGAAATAATACCTAAACATGTGAAAATAAGTGTTATACATGAAGCTCTTTACCTGATTTACATAAACATATCAATTCAATTTTGTTTGTTTCTTACCTGGGCTGTTATTAACATTCTGGTGTTTCTATTTTTGTAATTAAATTGAATCAGTAAAACAATTTTGTTTTTCTTTATTTTCAGAGAGTATTACAACAAAGTGAACATCTCAACAAAGGCAGAAATTTGTTCCAGAGAACTAATTCGGAAATTGGACCACAAAAATAAAAAAAAAACTTGTAAATTAAAAATGTTAAAAAAAAATGCAAAATTTATTTTCAAATGCAAATAAAAATAGATACTTTTTTTATTTTCAGCATCATAAATATAAAATGTTGATTCCATTGACCTTTCACTTATATATATAGTTTTTTTTGTGTAAATTTTTATAAGTAATAAAAAATGTTAATCTTTATACTTTTTGTATCATATTTCTCAACATCTTGTTGCATGGAGTTAATTAATTTGGAAAATGAAATATTTACATGTGTAGAAAGAAAATATATATGTGTGTGTGATTTAAAATAATTCTATAAAATTATAATATTAAACTACTGGAATGCTTTTTTACCTTCAAGTTCAATTTTAGCAATAAATTGACACTTGGTTTCACAAGAATTTTTTAAAAAGCAAATTTATAAATAATGAAATTCTATAATAACAAAAAATTATTTTAAAAACATAGATTATAAAAATTATTTCAGTTATTTAAATAAAAACTGTAAAATTTAGAAATATGTAAAATCTTTACGATATGAATTAGTAATTTATTTCTTTAATCTTTCAATATAATTAAGAACTAAAAATGCACTTAATGATATATGACAATCACATGGATAACAATTATATCTTAAATTAACCAAAATATATTCAGAGTATTAACTTGATGGATAACTAATACTCCTATATTAACTTTAACAATATATACAATATTAACAGATAAAAATGAATTCCATATTTATAGAAATAAATTACTATAACCAGCCCTACGTTAGTAAAACGGCCATCATCGGCCAAACAGCAAAGGGCCGATGAATAACCATATATGGGCATGTATTGGCAATTACATGGGCGACATTCGGCCAATATTGCATTGCTAACCACCCAGCTTAGGGCCATCAGCGAACCGTATTGCCGACCCAGCAGCAATGACGACGGCCACTTTCTTGATGAAGCCGACGAGGCCAAATAGCATCTAGTCGTGCTGACCAAGACGCCTGACATTAGCGGCCCGTTGAATGCCCAGCATCTGTGTGCTTGCTGGGTAGCTTAAAAATATAATAACTTGTATATTATAATGTTAAAAAAATATGTATAGCACGTGAATTTTAATTTTAAAAGATAAATATAATTCCCCACATAGTTTTTTCATTACAATATTAATTTCATATTACTAATGACATATAATTAGAGAAAAACATTCGTTTGAAATTAAATTTTTCTTAGGGCAATATAACATAACTTATATTTCAAGAATGTGTAGCATATTAACAAAAATATTTTAAATTTTCTGATTTTCAATAGTTTTAATGACCGAAATTGCATTTATTTTATAACTGCAAAAAATACATTAATGTAATCTAAAAACCAAATAAAAATGCATAGCATTTTATGAAAATCACTGTTTTCGTAATTGTTTCATATCAGTATTTATAAGCAACAATAAATCTCGTTTGTACATCATTATAAATAGTATTTAATAAAAATACCTTGTTAATTAATTGCAATTGAAGCAAATTTTCATATTTTATTTAGTTTTGCACTGAAGCAGTAAGTAATAAATAGCTATGTAACGCTGACAATGAAAATTAATATAATTTTCTTTGAGAAGAATCAGTGTTTTACACAGATATTAATAAAGTAATTATACAAAATGACACAGTCCCCTGAAATTAAAAATATTTTATGAGTCAAAATATGTGCATACATAGTTTGCAGTAGAATTATAGTATGGTTTCATTATTTTCTTAAAAAAATTCTAAAATATACCTGCAAAATACGAATTTTGAAAAATACAAATGATAATTTTTTATTCTTCACGAAATTCTAATATTAAAAATGTTCCTTTATTACGTTTGGTCATCATATTTTTTTAATTTCATCCATCGCATATTTTCTCTGAATTCCATCCATTTTTTTTACAATTTTTAAAAAGTAATGAAAGAAAAACTATAAGTAATAAAAAGTAAAAGAAAAACACTAAGTAAGACTAAAAAATAAATGAGAAAAAATTATATATGTTCTATGAAACTCTACCTTAAAGTCTTTATAGTATTTTTTGCAAATTCAAATACATTTTCATAGAATTTAGGGAAAGCTGAAAAATTTTTTAAGTGCAAAGTTTAATATTATTATCAAAATACAGAATAAATCGATTAAAAAATTTTTGGCTCTTTGCCAAATCTTTTTATGAAATTTGGAACTGGAAACAATATTTTATGATTGAATTCTTAATCATAAATTTATATTAATTTTACCGTTGTCCTTATGAACATGGATAAGTAACATCAATAAATGGATAAATATTGGAAATAATTTAAAAAGTTTTGTGATGTTAAACTGAATACACATTTGCATATAAATCTTAAAACTTCTTACTTAAAATGCATGATTTTTTAGAAAAGGGCAACAAGTTCCTTGTAAAAGTATTTATTTTATAAAGAGATATGGATTTAATGGAATAATTTTAGCTCACTGCAAAAACTAGAATTTTTATCAACACAATTTGTATATAATACATAATATACTCACTTTGAAATTAATTTCATTCTTAATTTTATGTGTGTGAAATTTACAGAGAAAACGTGAATTGTAAATTCCAATCAAATTATGCTTAGTAAGAATTTTTATTAATTGAGATTAGTAAATTTGCCTTTTACTATTTTTGTTATATATAGATACATGTATATGCGTGTGTAATAATATTTGCTGAATTGTAATATTTGTGTATTATACTTGAAATATTATTTTGAAATAAAACCCGAATTTTAAGTGTAAAGACCAAATAATTTCTTCTGATTTTAAGATATTTAATTAATTAAAATATACATATTTAACTCAAACAGAATCAAGAAAATATTATATTGAAAGAAAACAGATAAACACATTGATTAAGAAAATAATATTTTTACAAATTATCCAGTTAAGTTACTAATTTGAACTTCAAAATAAATCTAGTTTTATTTAGCAAAATGTTTATTTAAAATTTATGCATTAAAACGTTTTACAAATTTTGCGAAAAAGCAAATTAGTAATTCGGTGAGTATAGATAAGGACGAATGTTTTATCAACTATAAATAATATGAACGTTGAAAATATAAAGATAACAATATACTTCCATTTGGTTTTCTTAATAGCAAATACTAAATTTTATAATTCTGGCATGCATGGATTTCTTAATACATATATTATGTGAAAATCTTACTATAATTCTTCATTTCTATGCAATGTGACAAGTTGATAGTAAATGTTAATTACTTTTATTACTTTATTTAAATTATATTAAAAATATAATGTTCAAGAAGAAAAATGTTTTCAATGGGATCAGAAATATTTTTAATTATTGTTTAGCTTCATTAAAACTATGTATTCGAAAATAATATTTTTAACCAAATAAAATAAATATGATTCCTTTAACCATAAACTCTGTTTTCCACTATAGAAAGGATTAAAACTGCATTTGAATATGCGTACAATGGACACTTAATTCAGTAGAAGAATTTCTGCGTATTCAAATATCGAGAATAACTTATCACAGGTGATGTGAGCCTGAAAAAAGTCAGCAGCTCAGGAAAGCAACATGATATCAAATGTCACGGTTTACTGTGCCCATACTCCTTAATGAAGGTGGTTTACTCGCTGTCGTTCTAAAAGTTGTATTTCTTCAAACGTTGGCCAAAGCACCACCTCTTAGAGTGCAAAAAACTAAACACGTCGTCAATGGAGTCGTGTTAATAGTACGGATGAGGATCATTGAAACTTCCCAAGTGAACCTTAAAGCCTGTTGATTTAAAGAGTAGTCAGAACATGGTTTCATCCCTATAACGTCATGGAAAGACCCCGCTACGGTGATCCTGGTGTAATCTTGGGAGGAGCTGTGCACTAAGCTTCACGTCTCATACAGATGTTCTGTAACTAGAGATCGTTATCATAAGGTGATGAACCTTGCAGATGTGAGTCTTTTCCGAGATGCCGTTGGAACAGAATTAATTTTTATAAATGATAATGCACAGTCACACTGAACTCCTTATGTTCAACAGCAATTAGAACGATAAAGTATCATTTAAATCAGAGGACTACAAGCGTACTCTTCTAATTTAAACTCCATAGAACATGTCTGCGATGCTTTGGGAAGATGCCTTGTGTCACGATTACATATTCAATAGAGTACCTAACAACTGAAAAAGTACTGATTGAGGAATGGACAGTTCTTTTGGAAATCTGGTACTGTGTACAGAGAGACTGTAAGAAGAAATCATTATGGAGAAGGGAAGACATATCTGCTTATAAGAAATATATGCTTGTTGTTCTTCATTTTGAACAAATAATCTTATTTAACGAAGATATGGGTTCAACAAAGACTTTTGTTTGATTCCATACTGTATAAATTGTATTCATTTTTGCACAACTATGCTTTCGTCATATGGATTATGTACAAAATGCTGTTGATTGTTGTACAAATGCTATATATATATATATATATATATATATATATATATATATATATATATATATATATATATATATATATATATATATATAACTATTTTTTTAAGCATTAATGCTCTTGTTTTGTGCCTAGTTACTTAATTTTTAAAAACATAGAATCTTAAATACACATGATAAAATTATACATTTTTAATTTCATAATATTTTATTTAATGTCTTTTTTATTAAACAATATTTTCTCTTCATTATAAAGAGAAAACACCAACTTGTTAAAATATTTGACTCAGAGTTTAATTTATTTAGTTAATATTGTATGAAATATTGAATATATTTCCTAAGTGATGTATGTAGAAAGATACATTTGCTTATAATGAAAATGTAATACTGTTGAAAGATGCATTGTATTCGTAATTTAAAATACAAATTATCTCATATAAAAGATGAAAGCTACCACAGATGAATGCTACATTAGTTAAATGACATCCACAGATGTCGCATTAGAAATCCTGTGTTTTAGTAAGGTTTCACTTTGGTGAAGTACACACATTCAAATATAAATTATGTATTTCAAAGTTATCTTCACACACACAGTATGCTTCAATACATATTAGGCTTCAATGGAACTTATTAAATAAATTTCTTGACTCAGTTGAATGTATAATTACATAAGTTTATACTGCAGTTTTAATAACTTGTTGAATTATTTACACACACAAATCATTGATATAAAATTCAGTAATTGTGATTAAAATTCGAAATAACATGATAAAATATAAAACAGAAAAAATTATTAAAACTTTAAGGACTCTGAAAATTATTACATTTGGTTAATATATTGTAAGCAATTCGGTGGTACAACAAATTTCATATGCAGTGACATTTGTCATAAAGAAATGAAAATTTTAAAGTTCATTTGTTATGCTTAAGATAATATATATGGCTAAATCGCTATTAAAATGTACTTTAATAATATTGCCTCAAAGAATTTTGGAAAAATATCGGAAAATACTCGGATAAATTTATCCACAATACTATTTTATTGGTAATATATGTTACTTCTAACACTCTAGTCAAAAACAAATTGAACTATCAATTTAATAAAAAAATTAACTAATATTTCCTAGAGAGGTAAAGGGTAATTTTGAATTCTTCAAACTATATTTGAATTATCAAAATTACTCATAAATTATTATTAACCTTTATACCTCTTTCATTTTAATAACAGAAATGAAGAATATTTTTATCTTACCTAAAGTTCACTAATATTTAAATTTTATTTATATTCAAGTAAAAAAAAATTAATTTATCGTGTTATTTTTTAACCAAAATTTTAGATTTTTGAAGAAAATGAAAGAAAGCACAAAATCTATTAAAACATCTGTATTAAATCATTTTATGGTTTCAGCAATGTCATAATCCGAAGAATTCGTCATGCATTTTTATATATGCATATTGTTCTATCTATCTACTCTCATCCTGCATGATCTTTAATTTAAGCATTTTTTCTTTAACAGTCAATTATAAAAATATAAAACTCTATAATGATTTGAGAACGCAATCTACAAATTTATTTACATTGTATTTTCTGTTACTGAGCTCTCATTTGATTACAAGGTTCATTAAGTCACTAATTTTAAATTATCTATAAGTGAAGAATATGGCTTATATTAGTAATTATCTCTCAGGTATTTTAATCTCCTAGATTTGTTCTAGAAAAATATTAAGATTTTATTTTTACCACTAGCTGCCATTTGATATATATAGTGGCTGCACACATCTACAATTTTTATCTGTAGAGGCATAGAATATGTACATAAGTTGAGTATTAATTCAATAATTTTACTTTACATTAATTCAGAAATCAAAAGGCAAACATAGTTTTATAAATAATATGATTTAACAAGGTTTTCTATCAAAAAAGTCTTTTTTAAATTCTAATTCATGAAGAAATTATTCTTGTTTAAAAGTGTTATTAAAACATCAAGAATCATTTAAAACTATTCTTGATCTTTTAATAATGCATTCCTTTTACAGTTTCATTGAAATGATTTTTTTTATTTTAATGAGACTATTATTTTTTTTACTTATAATTTTCTCCACGAAAAATTTTTTGTTACTGATTAAAAAAAAATTACTGACTTTTTTTTATTAAAAACTCTCATTAAAATGCTTGTTTTTTAATCTTTTATTAAAATTTATTTTGATGTGTTATTTGGTGATAAACTTTCATTTTGCTTTCATTTATTGTATCCAGCTATTAAAATTTATTCTTATGTTAAGCTCAAATACATTATAAAATTTACTTCCGGAATTAAAAATTGTTTACAAACAAGAATATTTAAACAACATATACTTTTAGAAGATTTAATAAAGCATAAAGATTTCATAATTCCTTTGTAAACCAAACAATCATGTTAAGGAGAGGCAAAAAAGATAAAATAGTAAATGTGCAAAAAAAGATAATTGTTTTTCATATAGTTTATGGATAAATAGTTTAAAGCTATATTCAACCAAATTTTTACCTTGTAGTGTGATTATTAAAAAATATATGCCATTAGATAATTTTTTTATATTTTATTTGCATTTTACATATTGTAGTTCATATATATTGAAGAAAATAAATTTCCCTAGGAAGAATTGTGTATAAAAAGATGAATTTTCCTTGAGATTTAGAAAGAAAATCATTCTGAAAAATTAAAAAATAATAATAATAATAATTCTTATATAATATCAAGGAAAAATACTGTGTGTGTCTTTATTAAATGTTTATAGTTCTCCAATTTTAAGCAATAATCTTAATATTTTATAGAAATTGGGTTAAATAAATTTTAATGATGTGTTCTTAAGCATGTCACATTTGAAATGGTATTAATTAAACTGAAAGTACGTCATAAGTAAGAACCGAACAAAATAACATTCAAAAAAATTAATTGATTTACCCATTTTTATATGCGCAAGGATCTATTTCCTATTAACATTTATCTGCTCGCGAATAAAAAATTCCCTATGTTTACTTTCAACTCTACCAATAAACATCATGAAAGAAAATTTATATATATATACATATATATATATATATATATATATATATATATATATATATATATATATATATATATATATATATATATATATATATATATACATATATATATATTCAGTTAAAATACTTAAGAGGTTTATTTTTATATACATTTAAGAGGTTTATTTTTATTATAACCATATTAAAAGGTTCATTCATATTTTTTAGATTTTCATCCTTTTCTATTCATTATATATTCTTGAATTAACACTTTTTTCTAATTTAATGGCACAATTTTACAAAGAAAAATATAAAATAATAAAGTGGTTATTGAGAGTAAATTCTTTTTTACCTATAAATGATTAAGAGTTAATTTAGTTTTAGAAGATAATGAAGATATAGAAATTGATACAGAGCTTTATTCTATTATACACACACACACACACACACACACGTAGCTGTAGAAATATGATGTTAAAAAATAACAATAATTCTCATAACCATTTATTACACTAAATTTTAGAAATATGATCCACATATATTACGTTTTAAACATATAATTTAATTTTTAAAATTAATAGTGTGTATGTGTGTGTGTGTGTGTATACAGTTTGTTACAAATTAAATCTAAAATTTCTTAAATAACTTAACATTTTCATGTAATAAATCATTACATATTTATATATTAGACTAATTATATATTATTGATAATTTCCATTTTATATATATATATATACACACACACAGATACATATATATATATATATATATATATATATATATATATATATATATATATATATATATATATATATATATATATATATATATATATATATATATATATACATATATATATATACACAAACACCTTTTCCAAAATTTACAATATATAAAATGTTTATTTCTGAAAATATGGTTTAAATTAGCATCAGTAATAAAGATTATAAAAGATATTTTAATAATCATCGCAAATATACAAAAATAAAGTAATGCTTTGCAAGAAATGAATTGATATACACATTAAATGTTTTAAAATATAAAAAAAAATCTTCATTTACGAGACATTTTAAACATAAATCTACAGTAAAAATCAAAGATTTAAATTTTTATTTTTATTTTTTAATTTTTAAATATTTAAAATAATCAAACACAACAATAATCTTCGTAGAACTGTAATGGCAAAGAGTTTCTTATTTCAAAATATTATTCTTGGATTTGTTACAATAAATGTTAATAATTATAAAATGTATCCATAGCTGAGTGTTTTTTTTCAACCTGTTCTACAAATGAAGTTATGTAGAACCCTTTTTGTAACTTTTAAAAAATAACAGGACTAATAAGAAAACATTTGAGACTAATCAGCAAAGTACTTGTGTTACAGTGATTTAAAAAAAGTAGTTGGAACTGAAGAGAGGCTCTCTTATATAGATTATTTTAAGTATTTAAGCACCTTATTAAATTATTAAAATCTTAAATATTACAAAAATATTTCATAAAAATTATTTTTTCTAAAAATATTTGCTTTCACTATTTATTCAATTTGAATTATTTACATAGCTAAACTGTTGTATGATGTTAAAATTTCTTGCTTTAAACAAGAGTTTGTAATTGTCAAAAAAATACTAAATAAAGAAGCTTAAAAACAAATAAAGTATGTTATAATTGGTCAAAAACTTAATTTTATGCAAAATTATTTTTAAGGTGAATTATTAAAGTATAACATTAGAAAAATGTTTAAAAAATTTTTAATTCCAGAAACAATTTAAATTAGATATCTTGTGATGTTATTCATATAAAAATTATGAAAATTATTTAAACATTCTTTTTATAATTTACTTGCTTTATGTTGCAAAAAATTGCTTAGATTTCTTACCAAACTTATTTAATCCTTCTCTAAATCTCTTGAATATTGCTTTTATACTGCAAAATAGCTTCAAAAAATATCACAGATATCATTTTATTGAAAATTAGAAAATATGTTCCTTTTGCTAAATTTAATCAATTCTCTTATAATGAGAATATTCTTCTATTCTGTTTTTTTAAAATAAAATTTGTTATATAACAAAAGATATAATTTAAAACTTAAGTTAAATCAAATGCAAACCAAAAAATAAGTGACGAAATCAAAATGAAAAATGAGCACTTGAGGTTTTTCCTTGGCCGAGACGACATTGTCTATTAAAATAAATAAAATATATTACAATGTTTTTTTTCTAATTAAAATTTATTCGGCTTTAGTGTGTCTATTGTCATTAAACATTGAGTTAGATGTTTTAGAATGGTATCATCATAAATATATAAAATTATTTTCATTTGTACCATTGAAGAAGTTATGGATAGCAGCATTATTAAATAAGTTCATTTGATATTATCCTTAAATTTACAATTTAAAACAATAAATGTTCCGCCAATTATCTGTTTGAAAGATTTGTGAAATTTGTTGTAGTAATGCTTAAAATTTAAAGAAAATATTATTTTCTGATTTCAAATCTTCCTTTCATTCTACCTCTTGGCTTAAGCCGAAATAAATTTTGAAATCTTATTATGAATTATTTACAAATTCAGAAAATGACCAACAAAATATTTTCAAAAATATAAGAGTATTGTATCGTTTTATAATCGAAAGACATTTCATAATAGGAAATTTGTTATTGTTTCTTTCAATTTGATAGCAACCAATTGGTTCCTCATCAAATTCATATCAGCTTGGGGAGTAAATAATGCTGAATATTTTTACTTTCTCCATTAACATTAAATATTTTTCAGAAATCCTAAGATTTTAGTAGTCATTCTAAAGTCCTGGTTTCTAAATTGAATACTATGAATATTTTCCGTAAATAAATATTTTGTTGTTTTCCTATTTATAACAAGTATTCAAGTCGCTAAATACATCCTATAACAAGTCGCTAATACAACAAGCTAATATAACAAGTCGCTAAATATATCCTATCATAATATTTCTGAGCCACCTTCAAATGGCGAGGTTGATTCACTCTTTTCTTAATGATTTATCACACTAGTCATTAGACCTTACTTACGACCATAAGCTCTCTTACTAATAAAATCTTAGAATGGATTAAGTATTGAAGCAGTTATACAGCACGTGCCAGCTTCCCTGCTGTAGTTTAAAACTATTCAAATTAAGCACTAAAAGTGATTGCACTTTAATGACTTTCAAAGCAACCAAACGGACAATCGCTGAATCTATGTTCCTCTTCCTTAAAGGCAATATTCGTTCATTAATATCCAACAATAATGCCAGGGATATGCTTCCTAGATATGCTTTTGAGTATTTCTGAAGGAAAGCAAATAATAGTTATTAAAATAACAGATTAATAAGAAAAGAAACATCTGTTCGCAGAGTAAGAAAATTATTCATATGCAATACACTCCTGTCGTAACTGCTGTCTATTCACAATAAGACCCAAATTATTCAAAATAAGTTATCGTTTGCTCAAAACAAGAATGACATGACTTGCAAATTGCATCTGAAAGGGATGTCATTGGTAAAGTGAATAATTGTTATTTTAGAGCATAGGAAAGGTTTTTAGATGCCTTAAACATTAGTGCTCTAAAACGTCTTTTTTTATTATTATATTTTATATTTAAATAGCAAAATCAGATGAATCAAAAGGGAGAAATTAAACAATTCAGTCATTCATAAGTATGTTTTAAAATTTAGAAAAACATTTCCAAAAAATATACTCATCATACAAACGAAGCAATAATATAATAAAATATATAACATGTCATTTTAAAAACAACTTAATTTTATTGCTAGATATCCAATCATGTTTTCAATTGTATCTCAACATTTATTGAATCTATTGAGGTTATTTAAATAATAAAACTTAAAACTTTTTTATAAATAAAAAGATAGTACGTTTCAGAAAATTCACAATATATTTAAATTATTTATACGATTTAAAATATAACTCATACTTATTATTTTTAGTTTAATGTAAAAAATAGAATTAATTTCTCAAGAATTTCTCATTATTTGATGAAGTGAATCGTTATTCGAGACGAATCCCTCTTCTTAAACTGTTCGATCAGTCAGAATGTATCAAGCTATAAGGAACCAGATTGAAAGGTGAATACATTTATATTCAAATGCAGCTAATTTGGAACGCCAATGTGATTCACACCCAGCCGTAAATGCGATAAAACGAACTAGAAGCCAAAAGTATGGAGGAATGCATTTTCACAAATTGAAGTCCTGTGAACATTTCGAATATGTTGGGATTGCTTCAAAATACTCTACAAAAGACAAAAGTTTTGAATACCCACTTTTAGAAAGCTTATCACCATTTCCAGACTTTTCCTGCAATCTAAACTTAATGCTTATGTCAATATCATGCCTTCACGTCGGTAAAGTGAGCAGTACAAAACGTTATTACCACACGATGTCCACTTAATGTTAATATTAAAAGTTCCAACAAGATAATGACTGTACATACACAATTAGATTTTCTAAACAATTTTTCCATATATTTTTCGCAAAATTTTCACTTATAATTAATATATCTGCATTTAATTCTTATTTAAGATTGAATGCATATTTAAGATATCATTTTCAGATTAAGTAATTGGATGAAATAAATGTAATAGGAAATTATAAAACTAAAAATAACAATAATTGTTTCAGTCTTTAAACAGTTTTTAAAATGTGACACACTATTGAATGTGTGTGTGTGACATGGAAATAAAATACTGTACAAATAACAAATTGTCTAGGATTGCATGTATAATAAATTAATTTGTAAATGAAATAAAGTGAAACAAATTTTATTTTCAGGTGCATGCAACATTAGAAAGTGAATATGGAATTTCTTTTTCTTGCTAATCTTACATGAGTTTAAATTTTTTTGGAGAATTTATGAAAGAAATCAAATAAAATATTTACATAAATAAATTAAGCTGAAGAAATGTTTAAAATTAAGATACTTGTTAAGGAACATTTTAACACTCAAAAGAACTTAATTTATGATTTTAATTTTAAAAATATTTTTACCATTGAAATCCAGTGTTACTTTTACTATAAAGCAATTTTTGAAATCATTTAAAGATTTCCATACATTTATCGATATGTTAATAAACTTACATAAAAATCTTTCAATTTCTTTTCTATGATTTATTACTTTTTATCAACAATTTACTCAGTCCTACATGATAACTATAAAATTTTATTATTATTTAGACTACTTGATAAAAGGTTTAAATCTGTTAAATATGTTCCAAATTTTACAAAATAAATTCTAAAACTTTATATGTGCTATGCTAATAAATATTATCATGTGCTATGCTTTATTATTTGCATAGCACATGATAATATATATATTTTTGGTTCAGATTAAAATGTTTTATAAAAAGTATGTTTGCATTGCATTAAAATACAAGAAAATCTTCTCCTTCGGGGCTCTGGCATGTTTTCACTTCCAAATTTGCATCAATTTGATTCTACTGCATTACTTTACTACACAAGTCATTAACTAATCAAAACCTTTGCATGTATTAAAAGCTTGTTTCTGTTACTTATTATTCATTTGTAAATAGTAAAAACTAAATGTTATACAGAAAATGTAAGCGAAAGTCTTATATAATTTGAAATTTTAGTAAAATACAAATTCACAAAAATTCTTCATTGAACTTTATGCACACACACATTCTTATATTCATTTTCTTTTAATGAAGAAATCTTAAAACTAAGAAATATATAGCAAAAAATTTCCCAAACATTAATATTGCTTAGAAAAACACTTCATGATTGCATCGAAGAATTTTTAAATGGTACATAATAATTCATGATAGGATTTGTTAAAATACTGAAATGTACTGATATTAAACATAGAAATCGTTTGTAAATACCCACATTAATCATATCTAAAGGTGTTAACACAATAGAAGGAAAATTGAGAAAAAATTCAATCAAAAAATGTACAATTTAATTTAATAATAAAAAATCCATGATTAACTAATCAACTTTTTCACATAAACTCTTTTTAATACTGCTTTTGTTGTTTTGTTGATAACATTGCTCACGCAGCTCCTTTACTTCAAAAATAAATGGATTAAACAAAGATAAATTACTTACAAACTTTTTCCTTTAAATGTTATAGTTTTATTTTTCCTTTAAATGTTTCCTTTAAATGTTTTTGTTATAAGAAACATTTTAAAAAGGCAGATTATATGATACTTTTAATTCTGAAAATTTAAAGATACACAAAATTACAGCTGCTATTATAAAAACAGTACCTGATGAAAAACTTTTTATAAATATATGTAAGTTAAAAGTATACAAGATATTGAGATTTAATTATAAAATTAAGAAGAACTATGGTTTATAGCCTTTAAAAATTAAATATTGCTACATTTTAGGTCTAATCTCAAACTAAAATAGTTATGACGAAAACATTGAGTAAACTATTTTTAGTTGGAAAATATTTTCATTTTTGAAAGATTTTATTTGTTTAAAACATAAAAGGCTTAACATTAATGATGCAATAAATATTTATTTCTCCAAGATATTTTTTAAAATCAAAAGTATAAAAACTTAAACGTATATATCAAATTGAGAATGTAAGTTAGAAGTTTAATTAAAATATTTAGTCATTTTAATTTAAAATAAAATTTAGTCTTAAAATTAACTTGAAATATAAATAAAATAAATTCATATTATTTTTTAATCATTTAAAGAGTTATTTTATTTACAATTTAAAATTGAACTTTATATCACTAAATATGATTATTTTTTCCATATCATAAAAATACTCGTATACTGAAATATAATTTAAAATAATCATTTATCAAAAAAACTATATAAAACTGAAAGCATACATCATAATATTTTAGTATAGAATGCACTGTTAAAATGATAGTGAGTACCAAACTAAATGGTTGAAAATTTAATTAAAATTACTTAATTCATCTTAACAGAAGAACTGAATAATAATAACGAATAAGATGACATGCTTAGATATATGATAATTTTTATGAAGAAATTATATGTTACGAAAGCTAGTGTAAGATTCGATTTCCTTGGATTCATAATATCCAATTTCAAAAAAAAAACTTTAATTTTCTTACGAATCGTTAAAATCACTTTTAAACTATTTAAAAACTCGTTTGTTTTTGTATTCGTGAATGTTATTATGGAGGAGTTATTTTATTTTAAACGTTCGATTATTTTAATTTCTTCAATTATTTTAATTACGGATTGCAATTTTATTCTATAGCAATTAAAAATGTCCTATTTATCATCTTACCAAAGATGATTTATGCAATAATTAGTAATGTATATTATATATATATATATATATATTATATTATATTATATACATATATATATATATATATATATATATATATATATATATATATATATATATATATATATATATATATATATATATATATATATAGAATTAATTTTAATTGAATTTCTTGAACTAATTTAACTATATTAAATGATACTTTACTGACTGTTTCCTTAAGTATATATGTTTAATACTTTCATCAGATTTTTATAAATGTTATATATATATGTTGTATGTTGATGATGATGTATACCATAATTAAGTAATTAAAATATATTATATGCTCCAATTTATCATCGGCATCTATTATTATTTTATGCAATAGCGTTTTTTTAATATTCTGCGTGATCTGTCATGCATAAATACGGTTAGAGTGAAATTTTTTTATAATTAATGTTATTTTTTTAGGTACCTTTAAAACATTGGACATTCAAAACACTTAAAGCTGTCATATACTTAAATTGAAATGAATAGTACAATATTTGTCTTAAATTATTTTTCACTAAAATACAAATTTATTTATATATCTATATATTAATATTATTATATTTTATTATTATACATATATTATTTGTTATATTATTATTTATAATAACTATTGAACATAGTAAGAAGCAAATATATGTTACATTTATAATTCTTAGTATGTAATAGTCAGACTTGCCCCTAAACGGTTGATTTTAACATATTAAATTTGGAAAACAATTACAATGTTTTTGAATTACTAAAATTAAAACAATGCTTGAAGCGAGACCTATGAACTTTTGAATTGGAGGCGACAGTGCTGACTTTTGGGGGATGAGTGAAATTTTGTTTGTTAAATACTGCCAAATATAGATTTCTCATAATATTAATCATGGTTAATATTCTCAATCAATAAAATTTTGTAGTTATTATGTAAGAGATGTAAGATATTTTGAATAAAAAGTGAATAGATTAAAATTTAAGAAATTCCTATATTTTAAAACAAAACTCAATATTTTAAAATTTACACAAGTTTCGAGGTTATTTTTATTACATAATATATTTCGAAAATCATTTATGTTAGTATATTTTGCTGAAATTAATTCTATAATAAATGGGTTGCTTCTGTTGCTGTTCGTATAAATCAAAATGTTTTAATACGTTCTATTTTTACAGGCATTGCTTAATGACTATAAGTGAGAAACTATCGATAAACTGAAAAAAATTTCCTCTGGCATTTGCGTCTGGACTTTTATTTTTTGTCTCCTAAAATTGTAAGATACCCGCTTTTCCATCGAAGCATTTTCGACAAAACTTTGATTTATGTTCCAACTCAAATCGTTTTAGGGAGACAGAAAGTGGATAATCTAAGGTAAGAGAGTGACGATCGATTCATCAAAAGTGACAAAGAATGGACGATGCGCAGAAAAAAATGGCTTAGAAAATTAAAATATTTCTTATTAAAATTGACATTTAATTCAAAGGGAATTCTTCCGGTTGACTTATTTTAAATTAGCTTAAGATGAAGGTTTTAATTTTAAGTACATTATTAGCTTTTTAAGGTAAATTCAAGAGTTAAGATAATTTATCAATATAAATTATCCTTTATTTATTTTACTTATGTTTGCCATTTTTCTATTCATATCTATCATACAACTAGCAATTACAGTATATAAACAAGTTACAATCATTTATCAATTTTAAGTTAAGTTATCGAAAATACTTTCTTAATTTTAAACCCATGTCTAGTGAAAAAGTGTACTAATTAACTAGATTTTGGAAGTAAGCTTCACTAGAAAAACAGAGAATTACTGAAATGTCTCCATTAGAGTGCCATCAACTTCAGTGTTTTTAACTGTCGGTCTGTTTTCCTTTCGACCAACTTTAACAATGAAGCTAATGCTGCCATCTGTCAAAGAAATGCACTCTCTGTAATGTTTATAGCTATATAATGAAAATTGATTAATATATGGCAACACATTTAAATAGAAATTTCTTTTATCCATTTAAGAGATATATCTTAAAAATAAGAGTTTTTTTATTCATACATACTTAAAAACAAAAAATATTAGTTTCCAATTAAAATTGCGTCAAACCTAAGGATTAAGTTATATACTTAAAATTATAACAAGCTAAAATTTAAATTTTAAATGTATTTATAAATGTTTCAGGAAATTCTTTATAATATTAAGGATTTTAAATTATTCATGATGTATACAGTTCGCAATTTTAATTTATTTATCTAACTAATTTAACTAATCATTAAAATATTATTTAATTCAAAGTAAATTATCAAATTGAGTGAAAAATTAAATTATTGAAATGAAAAATTAATCCTTTAAGTGTGACTTCTAAAATTACTTAAGAATACTTTTTAGTTAAACTGTTCAATTAATACCTCCTTCAAATATTTCCAACATTTTAAAATTTTACTTTTTAATCTTGAATTTTATTGCTTTTTATTAAAATTTTATGTTTTTATCTTGAAAGAAAGAAATTTTGAATTTTTAAAAAAAATTATTAAAAAATATTATAATTTTATATGAAACTCATCATTTATATAAATTATACTCACTTTAAAATAAATTAAAAGATAAAACAGTTACTTTTGCAAATTATTGTAGTATATATTGTAGTAATGTAGTATGAATATATATAACGGTAGTTTTAATTATTCCTAATTATTTATATACTTCAAAGTTTGTAAAATATTAAAATGAAGGAGGAAATGATGGAAAGTCAATTATTCATTGCATTTATATGTTAAAGAAAACTTACAGAGGATAATATTTTTTTTTACTTTCTTTTACAGTTTGGTTAAAAATCATTTTTATGCCTAAATCATTATTTTTATGAAATTGCATTTGGTAATTGAATAACACAAAAATTTATTTTTCGGAAGTTTTTGATAGTTTTGCCATAAATTGGCCAAAAATTAACATATTTTTCACAATTTCTTTTTTTAATTTTTATTTATGTTTTTATAATTATTAAACAATAATTTGTAAGTATTAACAGAACTAGATTTGAAATTTTATATAAATTTGTTTTTAGTATCAAAAGTATTTATCATTGACGAAAGCTATTTTCTAGTAATTGAACAATAATAACAAGATAAACAATAAACACCATTACAAAAATAAAACTGCTTTCCTTTTAACATTGCCACTATATATTATTTACGCTATATAAGTAATTACTCTGTTGCAATTGAAAAAGTAATTATAAATACTTGGAAACAAAGTTAAGTTATAATAATAATGAATCAGGAGTGTATGTTTCTATTAGCGTACGCTTGTAAATTTGTGTTTCGTGAATTTCATTTATTATAAACTATTTCATAATTAAATGCTATAGTTCAATTATTATTACATATTATTTGATTAAATAAAAAAGATATTTTTCTACAAGTATAAATATCTTTTAAATATTCATTTGAGAAAAGAATGCAAAGGCTTACGTTGATTACAAAAAGTGTTATAAAAATGTTATACTCGGCCATTTTAATAATTCATATTATTACAAAATTCTCCATTTGAAAACAAAATACTAACTGTAACAGCTTGTTGTAAATTTTGAGCAGTATTAGAGAAAGTTAGAAGGGGAAGGTTCTGTTGAAATCCTAGCTTCTCCTCACTTATAGATTTCGAGTTTTATATTCTTACGTATGATTGATTTTTACCCACATAGCAATGAATAATTGAAAATATTCTGTTATTTTTGCTTGTATTGTCTAACTCATTTGAATAGCTCATGATAGTAAATCCCCCACAGCAACATTAGTTATTTATGACAACGTAAAGTTTTATAACTTTGTATAAAAATGATTTTTTATAATAACATAATATCTTATACATATCATTATAAAAATATTTATAATGATTTTAAAGTGTTTATTTTGTATGAAATATACTTAGTGAGATCTCATTCGACTTCAGTAAAATATCATAAATCGTTAATTAAACTTTAAAAATTGACATCAAGTTTTCATTTCTTTGTTAATTCAGTATTGTTAATTAAATAGATACAAAATTAACTTTCAATAGAAAACTAATTTTGCCTTATTACATACACTTTAAATTGATGAATTACACTTACACTTGAAGAATGTAATCAAGTAATAAAGTATAAATAATTTATTTGTATCACTACCACTCATTCGGGTATTAAATTTCATTCTATTATGACGATTCCTTCATGGTGTTGCAATTTTCACAAACATGAGTTTATATATATATATAAGATTTCGTCTCTAAACTTGGACAGTAAAGAGTTACATAGGAATGTTGATAACAGTAAATCGCAAGTGAGACTGCTATTTTTACACCAGAAGGATTAAAACTGTTATGGAGAAATGAAGTTAAGATCGGAACCACAGCTTGTCATAACTGGTTACAAAATAGTTGTTCAATTTTCTGGAGTCATTTTTTTTCTCTTTAATTTGGGAAGTTTTTTCTTCTCACAGTTTCTTGTTTATTAACTTATTGATTCTATAACCCTTATCCAGAAAGTTAACAAGAATGTGCAATAAACGATTATATTTCAATGAATTTTAAGAAGTCTTCTGGATTTCGGAACATATCACATTTCATTTCTATTAGTTTAACTTTGATTTGAAATTGGAATCAACAGTAAAATTTTCAGTCCAACTGCTATTTTAGATTATACTCAAATGTAAATTCTTAAAAGTTTTAGCTTTAAAAATCAATTCATTTGAATTGAAACTATAAATTAAACATAAAGGATATGTGTAGCCTGTAGTCTCTATGAGTGTCTTGTAATTGGATGATACCGATTCTGTTTTTCTACATATGTTTAATCAAATTATATATTTTCTTATTTTATTCTTTTAGATAAATTTGTATATAATATTACGTAAAATACATACTTGGAAATAATTATAGATACAGGGTGTCCCTAAAAAACCCCATAAACTCTTCACAGATAGATTCCTCATTGATAGTATATAAAAACTGCCCAAAGAAGGATTCCTGTACGATCCATAGCTTACTAGAAAAATTGGAAAAACAAAGTATGACATCACTGCCAGTCCAAGAAAAAACACTTCATTCAACACATCAACAACAGTATATGCACAATTTAAAGCAGATGTTCAAATGATCGCTGTGAATGTCAAGGCAGGCTTGAGTACGCTGTAGAATGACAGCCATCGCACGTTGCGGTATCGCGGGGAACACCCAAGTACAAGCAGCATGCAGACAAGCAACAAAGCCCATTAGTGTTGGCACTACGTCTTGATACACCAGTTCCTTGAGATAGCCCCATAGGAAAAAAACCAACGGTGTAAGATCTGACGAAAGTGGTAGGCAAAGAGCCAGAACCCCACGTCTGATTCAACGACCTGGATATTCCATATCCAGCCATCCACGTACAAGAGCTCAGAAATGCGTCGGAACCCTATCATGCTGGAACCAAATGATTTCCATTACATCGGTCGTACATCAAGTACATGTGGTAGTAGTCATGAACGTAACACATAGCCACCATACGAAGACTACCAGTAGATGCAACTTTTTAAATACCAAAGCGCTCGCGAATGCATGCGGCGAACTTTTTAAACATTATCCTCTGGAAAGATATGCTAATACTGCTGTTGATATGTCCAATAAAGTGTTTTTCTCTCGCACCGGCAGTGACGTCATTCATTTTTTTTCATATTTTTCTCGTAAACTATGATCATACAAGAGCACTTCTTTGGGCAGTTTTTATGTACTCCCAACGAGGAATCTAGCTGAGCAGAGTTTATTCAGTCGTTTTGGGACACCCTGTATAAAAACTAGTAATGACAAAGAACCACAGTTTTTTTAATCCAATAATGGGAATCCTGAGGTTCCGGTTCTTCAATCATAGTTCTTTTCATATTTGTTGGAATTTTTTGTATCCCCAAGTAATAAAAGTTTTTGAAAAAAATATTTTATATGCGCATAATATAATTTTGAATTAACTTCATATAAATTAAATGAATAGAAATATTCTAGTTTAATGCAAAAGTGCCCATTTAAAAATATATTATTTTAAAATAACTGAGTAGAAATTGGCATCAAAAGCTTTAAGTCTTATTAGTTCTTCCAAACACAACAAAACAAAATTTTTCCAATGTTTTTATTCCATATGTATTTATGCAAGAATTCATTTTGAATGTATGTTCGTTTATTAATTAATATATAATGTGTCCAGTAGAGTCCTATAATTGCTGTCTGAGTAAAACACTATCACACCTGTTGATTTTAGAACGGTAACAGCTCTTCTTATAAAAATGGTGTTAACTGTGATAAGAAAAGGGCCCATGTAGTACAAGACAAGAAACAGACAGTCTTTCTCGTAGTAAATTTGAGAAATTAGAGGATTTATCTAAAATTCTGAATGACACTCTGGAAAAAAAAACTATTGCAAAAAAAAAAAAGAAGCACATCTATTTAGAAAATATCACATACTTAAAGCGTGAATAAAAGCGTGATTGTGAACAAAATAAAGTTTCTTCAGCATGTATTAGCACAGATATGTTACAAACTCGTTAAAAAGGAGATAATTTCACTTTAAGCAAAACACTCGTGGCCCAGTGGTAGAGTAATCTCAAAGAACGGATGCATAAGACACCTTCGCCAACACTGTCGTATCTTCGACGATGCTTACCTGATGCTTGTGTTTATCTTGTCACATGATATATATTCTGTGACATGGGAAGTTTTTCCTTATATATATATATATACATATATATATATATATATAACTTCATTAATATTATTAACATTGAATCACATAAGAGCTTGATGTATGAAATTACTCCTTAAATTAATATATACAAAATATTTAATTGATAACTCACAATAATAATATTTTTATAGACAACTATTCCTTTTAACAGATTCTATTTCGCAAAAAGTGGAATTTTAAAATATATACACAGAATTAATTTAATGAATCTTGAAGAACTTCTTTATTAAACTTTTGTTTTATCCTTTCAATATGACTCCCTTTTTTAAGGAATTTTTTTCAAATTTAATCATTAGTATTTACAATTAATTCAGTTATTTTATATTAAAATATTTATTTTGTACTTAGATTAAAATACAATACTAAGTTAACTGTGTGTGTGTTCAGGCAGAGCAACATGGGATTAACTCGTAATAAATAAATTATCACAGAGCAGAACAATAACCAAGGATTAATGCACATCAAAGATTATTTTGCATATTAAGCTTGTGAAACAAGGCTGTCATATAGAAGAATGTGTCTTTAATCGTTAACAAGACAGCGAACATATTCAAACTGAATGGCCTTTGTCATTATATTTGACTGGTATGAGCCTTACTTAAGCACATGTTTACGCATTGTTCTCCTAATTATTTGCTTTTGTGATATGTTTTGAAGAGAAAAATAGCAACAATAATGGATAGACAGCTAGAAGATAGTTTATAAAATCATTTTTGTGAAATCGTAAAAGTGTATTAATTCAGGTTTCCATATTTAGCGAGCTAAATATTTTGTAGCAAGAGAGTTTAATTTCGTTATTAATATTTTTGCGCTTAATTTGAAATGTTATAATAAGTTTAAGCCCTTCGTAAAAAAACTGAAATTGCATTTCTTACCTACAGAAGTTTATAATACAAATTAATTTATTAACAAAAATTAAACTAAAGATATTAAGAGAAAACATTTTCTATGTTTGAAAATTTAACGCGAATTCCAAATATATCCACATTAGAAATAACATTTAAAATAAGTTTGTACACAATTTTCTACATTTCACTATAATCTGAATCATTTATAAACAGTATATAATGTAAAGTATTCATTAAATTTATTTTTAGGCACAATGTCATTTTAAATTTATATATA
Organism: Latrodectus elegans; assembly: GCA_030067965.1. Taxonomy (NCBI): domain Eukaryota; kingdom Metazoa; phylum Arthropoda; class Arachnida; order Araneae; family Theridiidae; genus Latrodectus; species Latrodectus elegans. The sequence continues at coordinate 111,608,739 of CM057809.1, forward strand.
GGAATTTTTTTTATGTTCTTCGCTTTCATGTTTCACGGAAGGACAATTTATTAAATATCATATTTTAATAGCCGGAATTAGAAATATAGAACACTTTATAATTATTTAAAATGCTTTTTGACTTCTTTGAAGGAATATTTTTGCAGCTTTTATAAACTACAAGTATATAATACGTGAATAAAAGAAATAAGGCACTCTCAATTTCACAAGATGTTATTCATGTAGTTGAAGAAATTGAAGAATTTGAACATGAAATGGGTACAACATTTCCTCAATTCTAAATAGAATTAAAATCCAGACTTTAGTGTCATATTTTTTAACTAAAAATATTTAACTGATTAGGTAGACAAGAATAAATAATTCAAAATTGTTTCATATAGTAAAGTTATTTTGTAATTACAAATATATTCTCCTTTTGTATTTTATGCTTACATGTCAGTAAAAGACAGCTATATGTGGATACAAAATGCCATAGAAAGTTTTGCAATGCATTCCATATGTGGGTGAAGTATATATATTTATTTTGAACGAAACAAATCCTCAAACAACAGTCAAAAAAATTTCATTTCAAAAATCAGCAAAAATGTTTAAAATCCTCTTGCTTTGAAAACACCGTATTATTTTTTATTTTCTAAAAAGAATTTCTTGTTTATCACTTTTTGTTTAGTTAAAAATTACTTCTAGTTTATTTTTAAATTTTACCTTTGCTTAAGATGGTTTAAAAAAATATGAAAACATAAGCCTTATTAAGAAAACAGTCTACTTAAGGAAAATACTTTCCCACCTTATTTATTTATCGTGAATTTTTATTATAGAAGTATAAAATTATATTACGAATGTGTAGCAAGGAATTTATTTTAACTTTAAAAAAGTTATAAAAGAGTTATGAACTTTAACTTTGTTAAGGATATATAAGATAAAAAAAATAACAAGAAAATATACAAAATATTTTCCCAGGAGAGAATTCATTTTATTCTATGCAAAATTATTTATGTGATAGATAGTTATTACGTACTACAGTCAAAAAAATTTATTTACCTCATAAATGTCCTTATTTTTGGATAAAGATTTAAAAAGAAGACAAATTTGCTTGATAAATTCTATTTTACAAGAAACGTCTTTTACTGGAAAAAAGTGTTTCATGTGATGGAAAATCTTTTTACTCAAATATTAGTGGCCTAGCCCAAAATTTATCAAAAGCTTTAAAGAAGATTATAAATAACTTATCAAGAGCTATAATAAAGGACTATTTCATAAAATAAAGAAGCACTTGCTAACTTGTCAAATAAAAGAAGGCTCATATGCGAAGATCTCGATAATTGGGCATATTTTCTTAAAATTGTACGCGTTGTTTAAAATAATAATAAAAAAGTTATTTAAATAAGATATGCCAAATTTACTATTTATAAAGCGAAAGAATAAATTTTTTACCTAAATTTTGTGGTTTAAAATATATAATTTTTCTTATCTTAATTTTTTAATGAATGTAACTGTTTTGAGTAAGCTGTATATTTCAGAAATGAACAGATAAATTATTCTATACCGTTTAATACTATTTAATACATTTTCAAATTTCATCGTTGGGAAATAGCTCATTCTAAAAATTAGAATAAGATCGAAAATTTAATTAATTGTAACTTAAATCTGGAAAAATTTAAATTATGGTACTTTGATGTATTTTTATGTTTTTTCAATGACTAATTGCGAGGCATAAAAAATAAAAGAAGAATCATTTTACAAATCACAAATTTCACAAACAAATTTTTGATTAAGTATTTCTCTTGTGATATTGTAAATGAAAATCGGAATGAACTTTAAAAAGTAAATTGCATGACATCTTTAATAGATTTCATTCATTTATATAGAAATTGTTATAATGATTTTCGTAAACTGCAAGGTAATTTGATTATTGAAATAATAATTGAAAAAATTAAAAAATAATTCTTGAATGATGACCTAAATGATTAAAATGAACTTTATAAATTGAAAATTTGGAAATATTATATTAGTTCTTTGCCTCTTAAAAATGCAGATCAATAATATATAGAATAAAAATTTGAAATATATTTATTTCCTTTTAACTGGAAACCTGGCTTGGAATAATAGATCTGATCGGAAAATTCTATCTAATGAGTTATTTTATTTTTTATTGCTAAAAGGCTGTTGTGAAGTTTTTCATTGTGTTGAATGTTAAACATCTATAAAATATATTGATAAGTTTTTGAATCTCATGAAAATATTTGCGAGCACTTTATTTAAATTACGTATTTTTTGTTTTTAAATATTTAGGGCAATTCAATTGGCTAAATCAGAATTCAATTTCTAAGTGTGAAAAATTGACCATTATAATCAATTTAAAATACTCATTTTTTTCTGAATCCCAAATATTTAATCTATTTCCTCTCTTAATTGCAATATTTTTTTTACTTTAAGTTTTAACAGCTTAAAAAAATTTTTAAACTATTTATACTACCGTTTATATATACCGATATTTAAAAATGTAGACAAAATACTACTTTACGTGTGTGTGCTTTCAGAACTCAGTTTCTTTAATAGACTTTATATTCAGTTAAAAAAGAAATATTTTACCCAAATTAACGTTTCTTAAGATTAAAATATTGACATTGGACTCAGTCCTATATTGTCCAAAGTTTGAACCAAAAATGTAAATTTTGCTTAAAATGCTAGATTTTTCTAAGTATAAAATGTTACTATTAAGTATCATTTTTTTTTCAATAATCAGAAGTTTGCCAGATAAATCTATTAACTTAGAATCAATTAAGTATAATTTTTTCACAATTTTAGTATTAATCTCTTAATAAGTATTCTCTAACGCTTCGTAAGCTTTACTTTCTAGTATGAAATATATATCATGTTAACAGTTTAATAGAGTAATTAAGAAGCTGCTTTTCTGTAAGTAAAGCATTGTTCGAAAAATATTTCTAGTTATTTCTAGGAAAAAGAAGCAATTATCCCCAGATTAAAAGCTATTCATTTAGTATTCCTGGTTTAGATTAGCTGAAGAAGATGAGTTATTGCAAGAAGGGAGGGAAAACAAACAAGAATAGCGAGTCATTTTATTTTTACTATTTTCGTCCCAAGCCTCTCGCAGATCTCTTGTTTCTTCGTATGTCCGAGAAACCGTCAGCAAGCTGTTTTTACTCCCCAATGGCAAAGAATGTGCAGCAGAAAACCATCTCGGATGCTTCTCGGGTCATATATCTCTTCCCTCTCTGACAGGCCATCGAAGGAAATATTCGATAAAAGCCCTGCAACTACTTTTCCCAGGAGAGTTACGACGGATAGTATCTCCTGTATATCCCTGCAACTTTTTTTACGATACCCCTCCCTTTTCCTTTTATCGCTATCTGGGGAACGAGCTAGATATTTGGGGGATATAGTTTTAAAGAATCAATCTTTTTCCTAAATCTAGATCTCTCTTATATAAAATATGTAATTTCATGTTACTTGGAAAGAGGTGATTTGACACAATAAACTCCAGAGGTGATTTGATTTGGAAAATCGAGGGGAAAATTTTTATTTTAATCGTTTATTTATAAATAAGAACTTCGCTTAAAGTTACTAGGCTACAATTGATTACTAATTTGAGAAAGATACAGCTTGCCGAAAATTTCGTAAACTTGAAAGTAGTTACAATGACGTGAAACAAGGAAGAATGTGATTGAAGCATTATATTTCTTCATTTTACTTGCTTTGCTGCATACCAGCTAAATAATTGTAAAATATTTTTTAATCGATAGTTCAAACAGATGTTTTAGCTATGATTTTTTTTAATCGTTCATAAGCAACATTTTAAAGCTAAATATAATTTGTTGTCTTATATTATTTCCTTCATAGTTACAAAGTGGATTTTATGTCTGATTTCAGGTCTTTCCAAAGACTGTAAGGCCAGAAATCAAAGTATGTATTTCACTTAATATTTCACCACCAAATATTGCCTTCCACCAAACACCGAGAATTGTTTTTCATAAGGGAATGAAAACTCTTTTTCAATGATTGTTATCTCTTTCTATTACTGTTACTACCTCAGATTACAATGCATCAGCAAAAAAAAAGATCCATGAGGCGAAGACTTTGCATTCTTTGAGAAAGAAAACCTTTAATAGTAACTTGAAGATAAACCATTCAGGCTGCGTCCCAACGAAGAAGCAATAAAGCGAATATCGGAAAAATATCTCTAAATAAGAAGTATCTAGAAAATATTATCCAAATGTAATACTAAATTGATGAACTCCAAAAAAATACGTACTAAATTGATGAACTCTTAATTAAAAGGAAGCACAATGGATAAAATCAACAAAAATATCAAAATTGATATACGAAGTAAATCTATGTGATTTAACATAATACACCAGTAGCCTATAGCAAAAGATATTTTTGAGAAAAATTAAGCTTGTGTAATCTAATTTATTTTTTGTACTTATACCATACATAGATTGGTTTGTGAAACAATCTCTAAATAATAAATTTGTACACAATAATCTGTTGTACAAAGTATTGAACATAGTATAAGTAAAAAGGCATTTTAATGTTTTATATAGAAATTTATTGCTTTATATTTTATAGCCTCAGCATTAATTTATTACATTCTTAATACTACATTTTGCGAATAGTTATCAAAACTTCCTTTTATTAAATTTTTACCGGAGTCTTAATATAAGAGTTTTATAAAAAGTTGTAGAAACATAAGAAATACAATACAGAAACTCGCCTTTATGAAATGTAATTACAATCATTTTTTCTTGACTACAATATAATACACACACACACACATTTATATATATATAATTTATTCGTATATGATTATTGGATAAAACAGAATTTAAAAAATAGTGCAGACTTTAATACATGAAATGTAAATTTTTATAATTGTGTATGAAAATCAGCATAAATATATTACTTTCTTTGCTTTTATATAATCCTCATTAAGCGAATAAATTAAATGATTCCAATTATTTTAAAATTAAACTTGATTTTTTTGACATTAAAATTTTCGTTTTAGATTACGTCATGAAATATATAATTTTTTGCAGAATGCATGAGTTTCTTGGAGTAAAAATATAGTTTTGCTCAAAATTTTCAGAATATATTGCATGCAACTGCATATTTATATATATGTAAACTTTTAAACCACTCATAAATTTCAGATAAAAGGTTTTAAATTAATATTAAAATATGGTGGCTTCTGAGTCAAAAGTTTTTAGAAGGGAAGAAAAATACTTTTATTGATTTACTCCTTGAAATAAACATAAATATTTCTCTTAAAATTTATGTTTTAAAATTATCCAGCTAATTATTAATTCTTTTAAATAAGCATTGAATAATATAGTCAAGATTTAATACCGATTTAAGCAAACTGTTTAGGTATCATAAAATAATTAATGAAAAATATATACTAAAGCTATCACACACAGTTTGTCGGGAAAACGTGTTGATTGTAATTTTCATATTATTTCAGTTTATTTAACATTCTGTGATAAATATAAGTTTTAAGATCAAAAATAAAAAAGCATATGAAAACGTCATTTTCTTTTTTAATTAAAAAGAATTGATTTTAAGCAAAAGCTATATTTAAAATATTGATTTTGTGTTATCAAAATGTTTACATATACTGTAAAACAGATTATAATTTATATTTTAAAATCCTAGTTTTTATTGTAGTAAATTATAATAGAGATAATTTACACATCCTAAAAGAAATTAAATTTGATAGCTACATTCGTTTTAGTATTTTAATTAAAAAATTAAATTTTTAAATTTTAATTAATTATATCATGTAAGAAATAACTTATGCATTAATATGGATTAAGTTTAATACAAAAGGATATATTTAATATACATTCGTGTCCTCATAAATTAAGCATAATGCAAGTTCAGGCAAAGAAAGAGACAGATATTGCAAAACAAATGTGATTTAATTGTAAATTCTATTTATTAAAAAAAAGGTAAAGGACAAAAAAGATGCTATATGTTTGACATCACTAATAAAAATTGCGAATTTTACTCCATGGAGCAAATTTCAAAAGAACCTATTTACAAAAACCGATATAAATTGGTTGGTATGATGATTAATACATAGTATGCCCCCGGACGATGCAATACAAGCAGTACAAAGCCTAGACATGCTGAGTATCAAATTATCGATCTGATCTTACGAAATATTATACCACTCTTCGAAGTTCCGGTAGACATGTGGGAGGGGATTGACTTGCGGTAATTCATCGGTCAAGCATGTCCCACACATGCTCTATTGGATTCAAGTCCAGTGAGTATGTTGGCCAGTCCATACGGGGGATATACTCCGATTGAAGGCATTCGTCTACAATGTTTGCAAGGTGAGGACGGGCGTTGTCATCCATAAACAGAAATTCTGCACCCATGGTGCCCCAAAACAAACGTACATGTTTCAGAATGACATCCCGATAGATGTGGCCTGTCATGTTTACATTCTGAACATGCAGGTTAGTTTTGTAACCCAGAATAATTCTTCCCCAAAAGCGCACTAATACGCCACAATAACAGCGTCGTTCAATGGTGTTCTCATGGCAGTAACGGGTACCAGGCCCTCTCCATATGAAAGTCCGTCGAGAATCAGACTGAAAGCTAAACCTAAACTACGATAAGGTCTACCAATGTGCCCTAAGCGTCTGTACTCTGTCTGCTTGAAACTGTCGTACAGGTAGCTGAAGAGAGCTAACGAGACAGGTCTGATACTGTGCTCTGCCTGTTTTTTTTTTTTTTTTTTTTTTTTTTTTAATAACTGCCAAATACTGGAACTCATATGGCGTTGTAACTCGGAGGCGACCTTTGCTGTAACGTCTATTCACATTAATATTACATTGGAACCGTTGCGAAAGCCTGGAGATGACACTTTGGGCGATTCCAAGTTCCTCGGATACCTCGAAGTGGGTAAGTCCACATTCCAGGCGGCCGATAATTTTACTACGTAAAACATCATCCAAATGCTTCCTTTGTGCCCTAACTATGCGGTTATTGCACTGAAAGGCTTTTAAATTGCTTGTAAACAATTTTACTTCTTTTCAACCATTCCTTATATACCCTTCTCTTACACTCGCGTCATTGTGACGTACTATCGGCGCCATCCATCGGTTTCTTGAAAGTTTTTATCTAAGGAAAACTTAGGCTGAAAGCATAATATATTTTTATTTTAATTACATTATTTTAAGGACATGAATATATTTTTTATTTAATTTGTTTATTTTAAGATGTTTCAGAGCCATTTTTCAGAGGATTTTCAAATTTTCAGAGGTTTTATTAAATATTATATACGTAAATATTTAAATTCAGTCACCATGCTAGCTTTCCAATTAAAGTTGTATATTTTTTATAATTTTGCTATTAAAATGCATTTCCTTTATATTTAAGAGAGAACTAAAATTCAACATACAAAGTTGAATTTTAGTTCTTTTAAATATAGAATAATCAACGCATTAATCATAATTTAACTGATTATAGAATAATCAAAGCAGAAAAGTCCTCACAAAGATCTTTACTGGTAAAATAAAAAGTAATTTACCATTGGTAAAAATAAAAAATTAATTTCTACTTTAAAAGAGTATTTGTGTTTCAGAATTAGTAGTAAGCACTCACTTTTGTTTTTTTATTTTAGGAAACTGCACCTATGTCTTTAAACATTAGAAATATTATTGCGATTTCATAAGATAAATAATATGCAATAATAAATTATTTCTAATTTCTTTTTAATTTGTTTGACTGATCTGATGGGAAAAAAAATCATCATAACAGCCTAAGAACCCTTAGAAATTTCTTCATGACTCAAAAGGCATGAAACGAAATTGCTGCTTTTCTATTATTATGAAAAGAAATTATTTTTAAACTTAATTTATATTCGTTGTAATAAAAGGAATATTGTGTGCCCACATTATATTCCTGCATTTATATTTGTTTCACTCTCATATGCCTTCAAATAAATTTTCAAACTTTTTTAATTTTTTTACGTGGCATTGCAAAGAACATTCTGTAACGAAAAACATGAAAAGCATTTCTGAAAAAGGTGTGAAATGTATAATACTAAACCAATATATTTACAGGCAGTTTCTCGGCTTTGAATTGAATCCAGTATAAAAATAAAATAAAAAGGTCTCGCACGTATGTTTATCTTTCCTATTTCTGGTCCTGAATCTGGGGATAACACCATATTTTTTTAACAGCATAAACGATCTCTAAGTATATATATATATATATATAAATAAACAATATAATTTATTTTCTTTCCCATCAATTTAACGTCCGTATTAAAATCTCATTTCTAAGAATTTTCTGTTAGAAGAGGTTCAACTTCAAAGCAGCAGTTTTATAAAAGAAAAGTTCTTCGCTAAAAACAGATACGTTCTAAAATATCAAACGAATTTCGACATTTTTAGATTTCTTAGCTTCAAGTTATTTCCACTCTTTTATTCAAAAATGGTAAACTTATAAATATTATGAAGAAAATATTTGATGGTTTAACAAAAGTATATATATTTTATACCTTCCAAATTCTTAGGAAATTCTAGTAAGGTATTAATAAATGTTTTTTTGGAAGGCAAGCTGCCGAATCCATTGGCATCCTTTTATTAGCTTACAGAATAAAGAAATACAGATATCATTTTTTAGCGATTGATCCAAGCAAATCACAAGGCATTTTGTCAGCTGAAATATTATCAAATATTTGTTTTGAATGTACTAAATAAAGTCAGAGTAGGCTCAAATATTTTTCCTCGAAAAGTATAGAAAGAGATCATATTTCATTTTAGCAAGAATTCATTTGGAAAAAATGTGAGGGCACATTTTTTTGAGAATCAAATAAGTTTTGTATCTTCCTTAGTTATTTGTTTTGGAAAATACTATTTTGATTATTTTCCTATAAGAGAGCAATTATTTTTCATTTTACCTAAAGAAATTTTTATTTATTTATTTTATTCATATTTGTGATTTCTAACAATTCAGTTTTTTATAAAAATCAATGTTTATTTTATGATTACATTGCTTTTTATAAAATTAATTAATTATCCACATTTCCTTAGACTTCTAAAACATTTTGTTAAGATAATGTTCTTATATCTTTAGAACAAATTAACCTCAATGAATATAACAGAGCTCATGCTTGGTAAAAATAAGTTATTTCTAATATTAGTAAATCTCTTAAACTAAAGGAAAGCAAAAGATTAAAGGTTGGTGTCAGTTTATCTAACTCCCACAATGGCTAATTCTGCTTTAAATTACATTTTAAGATGAATAATTCTAAGCAATCACTCCCAAGACGGAAATTAAATTCACCAATTATTGAAGGGAAAGATTAAAGGGGACTATTTTAAGCGTTTATGCAAATTTGCTTATTATAATATCATTTTGACGTACAAAAGTGGCTCTTAAACTGATTACTTTGTCTTTAAATCTCTCAATTATGATATATACCTACTGCGAAATAAGCAAAATGATTGTATTAAAATTAATTTATTCACCATTGAGTATAATTTAATTATCCAGAAAGATGAAGTTTAATGAAGTTGAAATAATTAAATATTGCAAAATTGTATTAGTTACGTTATCGACATGAAACGGTTTTAACAAAATTTCGCAGATCTTATTACATGGTCCTCACAAAATGCCATCTAAAAAGCATCATATGGATCCTAGAATAATATTTTGCTCTTCCTTTTCTATAAGTGCATTAGTCAGTCCTCCTTTCATCGGATTCTGCCCCGCTATTCCGGAGTTGATTGAATTACATACGGTGAGCAATGAGAGGCTACGATGAAGGAAACGTTGTACTCTCTCTGTTTCTATTAGCGTTGCATTAAATAAAGGCAACTTATTTCCTCGTTCAAAGACAACTTGCTACTTATATTTCTAAAAGATATGCGCCTATTCCCAAGAGTGTTGCAAATATGATAAGTAATACGCTACAGACACTGGAGATAAAACAAATCGTAAATCACAAATTTTTGTCAAAAATAGTAGCGTATTGTTCTATTTTCATACGGTGTCAATGCAATCTTATATTCCTTTGTTCCTTTTTAGTAATTTAATCATCGAAATATTGGTTTGAAATTTCTGTTATATAATTATTGATTTAAAAAAATGCTTTCTAAATTGCAGTGGTAATATTGCATTTAAAAGTTTTGTAAAAATTTATTTAATGGCAACCAGCCTTGTGTTTTATTTCTCCGATAAGATTTTCAAAGCTTATTTTCTTTACTATTACATTCCTGTTCATAAGTCTTAAGACATAAATGTCTTCCTCTTGATAAATAACCTATCTGAATTTGGGTTTCTCTCCACAACCAGTGATTAAATTATTAATTCATTTATATTTTAACGATATATTTAATTAGCTTTAGTCTTTAAGATATTTTTTTCCTGCACTATTCATTCTTCCAATGGATAATGCATACTCCTTTTATTCTTCAATATTTCATGATAATATCACTTTAAAAATTCAACCTAAGAAAATACCGAATTTATAAAAAATATATAATTCAGTATATATTAGTATCAGACACAGAACTTCCATAATTTCAAAATAGCACTTTAAATAAAATTAACAATATATGTTACAGCATAACACAACATCAAATTTCAACATCTTAAATTACTCAAGAAAATAGTCAACTATTCTTAATGAAGTAAAGCTTAGACAAACAAAATTCCAGAAATGTTTTCTGTTCTATATATACTCATTTTCAAAAGTTGCGACGGAGAGGAAAATATTATCTCTGGGAAGCCAATTTGATTGGATAGGAAGCAGTTTGCTAAAGATTTTGATGAAGTAGGATTTAATTTGATTTTGATTTTATATGATTTAATTTTAAGGGGCAAAAATATTTGTATGCTTCCGAAAAAGACTATAAGATTCTGAGCATCGACTCATGTTACACTTTAAAAATGTTTAACATAAATAAATCTACTCAGCACAATGGTCTTCGTTTGAATCAAACATCGAATTCACCGCTTTCAAGAAACGACAGAGTCAATCTTCTGTGCCAGGCTGCCCCAGTTACACTCTTAAATAAAAAATTTTTTAATAAAACTTGATTTTAAATTTTTAAACAGATATCATTGTACATTGAGAGCATGTAATGGCCTTGTAAGACCTTTCACATCGCAGTCCTACAATCAGGCACTGTGGGGAGTTCTTAGAGTAACTATAGTTCTTTAATCTTCGAAAACCATTTTTGCGCATAAACTTTAACAATTTGAAAATCAGAGTTTTATTCATGCGCAATTATTCTAATTTTAGCTGTGCGATTTTAAAATTTTATTTTGCTGCATATAATGGTACTCTTTTATTAGGAGAAATTTTATTTTAACGGACCGACACAAAAGTAAACTTTCTAATTTATAACCTTTAAAATTTAACTTTCTTATTTACTTTTGACAAATATATATTTCATTGAATATCAACCATGAAATACGATTAGGAATCTTTTAAAGAATTCGATATTCTTAATGTAAATAAAATACCTGTGTTTTTTAAATTGAATCCATAAAAACTACTTATTTTGTGAAAGTTCTATATGTGTAATTTAATAAAATTATAAACAGTTTTCGCAGTTTCTTTTTAGTTAAAAATAAATACATGAATAAGTTCTTTTTACTATATATAAAATTTAAGATGCTATATATATAACATATATATATATATATACATATATATATATATATATATATATATATATATATATATATATATATTATAGATATAAATTATGCTTAGCGAAAGATAGTAAATTATAAATAAGTAAATGTTTAATTTTAAATTTTTTCTATAGGAACTCTTTCCATAGAAAATGCATCATTCATACTATATGTATATAAAATTAATAGCACATTTTATAAAGTTAATAATCAAATATTAGATGAATAATAATACATTTAAAATACTTTGAAAATACCAAATAGATAATAATTACCTATAAAGTTAATCAAAATCCAAATTTATAAAATTTTAGATGGAGAATAGGAATCAAATTTGATGGAGAATAATACATTGAAAATACCAAATGGAAAACAATACATTGAAAATACAAAATATAGTAAACATTGTGCCAATGTGGTCAACACTCCCTGATAAGCTGGCTATGTTGGTACTTCGTTTTATTTTCTATTTTCTTTGACATTTTAAAATATATATTGAACATTTTTCCAACTGTTTACAATATTTTGTATTTTGAATCTATTATTCTTCTTCTAATATTTGATTGCTATCCTCCCCATCTAATGTTTAATTTTATAAATTTGGTTTTTGATTAACTTTAAAAATATATTATTAATTTCCATTTGGTATTTTCAATTTTCGCTTATAATACTTCTAATCTTGCATTTTATAATTTATATATATATACATACATACATATATGTATATATATATATATATAAATATATATATATATATATATATATATATATATATATATAGAGAGAGAGAGAGAGAGAGAGAGATAGTTAGAGAGATAATCTTTTACAACACAGATATTTATCAGAGATCTATCTATCAATTGTGCTTTATTAGAAACTTCATTTGAATACCACGTAACTTTTCTAAAACAACCACTCAATAAAAATATATTATTGAACTTTTATTTAAAAAGATATTTATTATAAGTCATTAAAAGCTTTAAAATATTATAAATTTTCACACAAACACACACACAATTTATAAAATTAATAGTAGTTAATAAGTATCGTAAAAGAAGTTCAAGACCTGTAGTGTTTCTCTTTTAAAACCCATAAGATTTATTTTTGTTATTACATTTATTAATGTAAAGATTTTTAAGAAAAGAAAGATAGCTTTTGTTTTAAATTGAAAGGTGCATTTCATTTTTATGTAAAATCCAATAGACATGCCGGCCAGCTTGTCTAGTGGTCAGCATGCCTGGCTACGGATAGGGTGGTCCTGAGTTCGTATCTCGTCTCTTTCTCTCTCTTTATCCTGTCTTTGTCCTTTCCTTGTGTGTGAATGGTTGCCTACCCTATAAACGGGTCCCTTTGGCATGTGTGTGTACTGAAGAAGTCGGACTCCACACCAAATACGGTTTGGTCGGAAAAGTGGAGCAGCGCACCCCAATTTGCCAGCCTAACTGGCAAAAGAGTACAACAACATCTAATAGACATAAATTCATTTATGCATTGTGATTTTTCGTGCGTTTATGAATGTTTGCGTTAGTGTTATGAAAATTGTAAAGTAATTTACGCTTATTTACAATTGTGTATAGCATGTAGAACTACTTTTTTATGTGATAGAAATTAAATGTCGTTTTATCTCAGTATATTTGAGAGAGAATAATTCAAATTATTAACTTGTTCTTAGATTTAAAATCTGCAGGTTTAAGGCAACATCAGCCGAATGGATAGCACTCGGTTCACTTGTCCATGCGTCCGCCTCCAACCTGAATCTTGGATGTTTGGAATTCACTTTAAACGACTGGTTTTTTTGCTTAATTAGTAATCAAGTGCAAAAGATGACCTTGAGCTGAAAACAAGTCAAGTCTTAAATTAATTACCTTATGCATACTAATCATTTTTCTTACTCATCTCAAATGTTCTATTAATTTATTGTTTTACTTTTTTATATATATATATATATATAAATATAAATAATAATACTAAAAATTATGAGAGTTTAAAACAGCTCAGAAAACATTTTTAAAGTTGATACTTAAAATTTATTTTAAATAAACATTATAGATTTATAAATTGAAGTTATTTTAAAGTCAGACATGTTTTAAAAATTAATAAAAGAAACATTTTGCTCTCCATATTTAGCTCACATAATATATTCATTTACAATATTGAGAAACTCTGCAGAAAATTGTACGTGATATTAGACTGTAACTTAATCTGTTTATCGAGAGAGAGAGAGAATATCTTTGTAAAGCTAAACACTACGTTAAAAATTGCATGCGTTTTTCTGTATAATAAGCATTCAATTATTTTAAGTTTAAATTCAGATCTAATTTTATAAATTATTAGTGATATATCTATATTTAGAATATCTGAAAGCAACACTTTTCTGCTTAAATATTGCTAGCAACTGAAATTCAATAGTCAAATCTAAATACTTCTGAAATTCGATAGATATTAAAGTTTCTATAGTATAGATCA